>VIAB01031425.1:0-11834 GCA_009801035.1 Oophaga pumilio | reverse complement strand
TTATTATTATTATAATTACGTGATGTAACCATAGTCTAACCACCAGTTTAGTACATGTTCTACTGTGGAGGTGTCAGTTTCTTGTGTGTTAAGGACTTCCTGTGAACTACAGTATTACATCAAATCGGCATAAAATCCATCTTGGCATCTCTTTAACCCCCACTTTCTCACCAAGCTCTACTCTTTTTACTTCTTTGTATGTCTGCAAATTGCAAAACCAGTCAGTTCTGTGAAATGTACCTCAAAAAGATTGAGTCTTTGCAAAACCACATCCAAACTTGTTAATTTTGGGGACTTTGACTGTGAGGTTTAAATGTCTAAAGTTTTGCCTTGTCAGTGTTGGTATATATGCATTGCATACAGTGCTTCTGAAATTCAGTGATATAGTAGGTGAATGCATAGAACTATTAGTTGCATATCTATAAGATGTAGCCACACACTGTTCAGATCTGTCAGAGAGACTCTTATTGCAAGCAGGAGGCAGGGAGATAGGTTCAAGCTGTATCACTTTTGCTAAACTGGGACTCTGCGTTGCTGATTGGTCGCGCCTCGGCATGTCCCGCCCACCTCTCTGCTCAGCTGCCTCTGGATTGGATGTGGGTATTGCTGGGGGAGTGGTGCGGGCACGCCCCTTGGATACCCGACCGCGGCCTTAGCAACGTCACAGGGACTGTTATAGAACCTGTGTTAGAGAGCAAATGGAGGGGAAAATGAGCAAATGGAGGGGAAAATAATTATTGCGGCGTGATAGCACGATGTGTGTGGGCGGCGGTGGGTGCTGACGCCGACCCTGCGTAGTTCACTCATATTCTTAAATCTTCATAAATAAACTACATACATATTCTAGAATACCCGATGCGTTAGAATCGGGCCACCATCTAGTATTGTATATCAGCAAAAACAGACAAAGGCAAAATTCTCCACATTGTACTTTTTAAAGTAGTTTATGCAACCCTATATACCTGAAAGAAAAGCTGAAGACTGGCTTTAAAGGCATATGGTTCATTATCAGAGATGAGGGAATCTGCCGAGATTAGAATTTGGCGTCCTCTCACATTTGGCAGGAAAGTTAATTTGCATCAAAGTTAGTCGATATTAATTGAATGTTCCTTATTATGCTCTTATGTCTCGCCAGTCTACAGAGCGTAATAAAAGTTGGGTGTGAATAAAAAAGTTAATATTATCATCACAACTCATCCGTCCAGCCACAGCTGAACATCTGGCCCTCACTGCCATCCAGCCCCTTCTTTCTGCCTTTTTCCATCATGGGACATCCTCTTCAGCCTTCTCCACTGCGCACAGAGTAGACCTCTGACGTAACAATGCACACTATAACATTATGACATGTATCAACTGAAGCCTAGCCAACGTCTTGGGAACTGCATTGACTGAGGCCTAACCAGTGCCGTGGGGGATGCCGGTCATAACTTTATGAGATGACTGCACACTTCGCAATGTCATGAAATGTGTCATGACATTCGAGGCCTCGCCAGAACCGAAAGCCTAGGAACACAATAAGGAAGAAGGCCAAAGAGGATGTAGTGTGATGAAGGAAGGCTGAAAGAAATGTCGGACTTCAGGCTGCAGCTTTGTCAGGATATGTAATCGGTAAGGAACCGTCACTGGTGTGTCAGAGGTTGCAGACAGTTGCTCTGCATCTAGCTGCAGAAGGTCTCTGCGTTTGGCCTTGTAGACACCTTTTTAACCCTTCTTACTCTTTGACCAAGTGGCAATCTTTCTCCGGCTCTAATTGACACACCTGGACCTGGGTGTTTATAGACTCCCTGCCTGCTGCTGGGAGTTACCAGTGATATTTTCAGTTCTCCCTGTTGAGGCTTAGAGCTATAGCAGTCGGCTATCTTCCTATTTGGTATTGCTAATGGACGTCTGTGTTACAGCTCTGAGTCTACTCAAGATAAATGTTCTCCGTATTCGTCTATCCCACCTGTCTTTAGTGGTAGTGGGGATCGACTAGTGCTCACTTGTCATTCCCTAAGTAGGGCTTATCGCCAGGGTCAGGCAGGGATTAGGTTCCTGCTCGGCGATAGGTGCAGAACCTATATAGGGATGTGTAGGGCAGAAAGGGTGACTTTAGATCTGTCTAGAGGTCTCCACTAGCCCCCCTTGCCTAGTGTTGGGTTCCCTTCCCCTCATCCCTTCATGTTGCACTTAGTCTTTACTACACTGTGCGTGACAGAAACTATTATTTTTTTAACCAGTTTCCTGGCCCTCTACAATTCAGTAAAATGGCAGTCAGCTGGTCGTCATTTTGTAGGGTTGAAAAAAATCATATTCTGGAGATGTTGCACAAACCAATACGCTCATCTCTATTTATTTCCAGGAATGAAGCTGTGCTGATACATGAGAGCTAGTGATGACAGCAAGAACCTGGATATAAAGACGTCACATTAAGCCTGTATTACTGAAAGGGACACGAAGAGTCTGAAACTAGGAACAGACGGTAAACTTCATATCAGAAACTTTGAGAATGAATGCGGAAATGAAGGTGGAAGTCTCAAACCTAATGTAACCCAGTAATTACACCTAACGTGTACAAATTAGTTTTATCATGTCCTTGTCTTTTATGTGTTGAACTAGAGAAAACAGAAAAACATTAACTCCTCTCACTATTAATTCCTGAAATATATTTTGTACCAATCCGATTTTTTAGACCCTGCTGCTTGATTTGATATCTTTATAGAACCTTCCTTTACATATAACGCAGCATGAAGGGGCTCGGTGAAGGCGGCAGTGAAGGTGTGTAAGTGTCTGATGGGGTCACCCAGGACATAAAAGGACAGCTGCCCGGCCTCATAGTCCAGATATATCCTGACTCTATCACTGGAGATACAGTAAGGTAAATGTTTTGTGCAACCGTCATACATCACGGTACTCTTAGAATTTTCCATCCCTCCCGTTAAACACCAGGACTCATAATGTCCAAAGAGAGACCGATATCCCCTTCTGTTTACGCTGGGGTAACACATCCCCACCCTCCATGATTCTGATCTACCGATGTCCACATCCCAGTAATGTCGCCCTGAAGAAAATGAAGTGCTGCTTAGCACCTGGGGATGATATCTGAATCTTTCATCTGTATTATAACGAAACCTTTTAATCTCTGTATAGTCTACACCTCTCAGGTCTTCAGATATATTAACGTTATCATTTGCTGTCTTTACATCCAGTAATATGTCTGTAGGATCCTGATCATAGAAGATCAGATTTACACCTGTCATTATATCAGATAATGTTTGTGATAAGTGTGAGATCAGCTGGTTTCCCCAATTTTCTCCATGGATTACGTAAAATCCCTCGTCATTACCTCTCAACTCCCCGAAACCACACACATCACCCTTGTCTGGATCCTGTAAGACAGTCAGTGGATCCGTCATGTTACACAGCTCCTCAATGTCCCTCATCTTCCTGGACAGCTCATCCTTCTTTATTTCCAGCTTCTGGATCACATCAGACAGTGACAGTGACACCTCCTCTTCCCACCTGGAGAGTTGTCTCAGGACCTTCTTCTCCAGGTCATCTACTTGTCTCCTTATGTCTATAAACAGGGTAGTGACGCTCTCGTTTGCATTTTCTTTGGTTTTTCTAAAGTGCTCCTCCAGACTCAGGACTTTTTCCTCAGTCTTCTCCTTCTTTGTTATCAGATTCTGCAGAACATTTCTCAGTGTTGTCTTCTTCTTCTCAGAGGCCTCATCCAGGGTCTCCACCTTGTGTCCTCGATGTTCTCCTGCTGAACAATAAACACAGATACAAGCATTGTCCTCAGTGCAGTAATATTCCAGGATCTTCTTATGGAAAAAGCATTTCTTGTTCTTCAGGGAAGTGCTGGGATCAGTGAGGACGTGTTCTGCTCCTTTGCTGTGAACTCTCAGGTGATTATCACACAGAGAAGCCTCACAGTGTAGACAGGATCTAACTGCTGGTGCAGGAGAGTCCATACAGTAAGTACAGCAGATCCCGGTGATCTCCTCCTGATGTGGATGAGTTGACAGGAAGTTCTCCACCACATTACATAGAGTTATGTTCCTCATCAGTGTCGGCCGCTCCTGAAACTCTTCTCTACATTCAGGACAGGAATAAACTCCAGACCCGTCCTGTGTATTCAGGACCTGATCAATACAAGCCCGGCAGAAGTTGTGTCCACATCTCAGGGTTACAGGATCCGTATACAGGGTCAGACAGACGGAACATTCCAGCTCCTTTCTTAGACCTGCAGACGACATGGTGGACAGCAGAAGGAAGTAGAATTCTCCAGTAAACACACTGTGTGTGTGATCCACTTTTATCAGAAAGGGAGCAGCTGAACCTGTCCTTCCGGTTGTATTTTCATGTTGCAAGTCCAGTGACGCAGAGTATTTATTCTATGGTTATCACCAGGTTCTATGTGCTGTAAAGAAGTGTGTCCTTTGTAAAAAATAACCGTTGTGTAGGTCATTAATTGTGAGAACTGTTTTAGACTTTGTCTGGTTTAATAAGTGTAGGTGTAAGTTACCGGACTGTTGACCTTATACCCTTATATGCTTTCTGTAGTCATGATGACCTTA
This sequence comes from Oophaga pumilio, assembly GCA_009801035.1. Lineage (NCBI taxonomy): Eukaryota > Metazoa > Chordata > Amphibia > Anura > Dendrobatidae > Oophaga > Oophaga pumilio. The sequence continues at coordinate 7,272 of VIAB01031425.1, read as the reverse complement.
TACACTTTTATGGTGTTACCGTTATTCACTTCCTTTTTCTAAATTCCTGCAAGGTTCGGAGCTCAAGACTCGGTATAGGTACGATGGAGAGTGCCTTATCCTCTGGCGTACAGGGGACGATGGACGTGAAACCGCGTGAAGGAAAGGTAACGGATCGTGGGTGCACTTCGGGATTGGACGGGAAGTCTCTGTGGCTGAAGGAACCAGTAAACATAAGTGATAGTCCAGGAGGAACGGATAGGAATGCTGAGAATGTACTGTGTTAAGGAAACAAGAAGCGTTGTGCTCGGTACTGATGACCTTGAACTGTCCAGTAAACTTTGGGTTGTTAAAACAAACCGGGTATCCCTTGATCTATGTGCCGTGGATCCTGATGAAGGTCTGAAGATGGTGAAGGAAGTGCTGTGTGCAGAGTCTCCAGTGTACTTCTATGCAATGTAGCTTTGCACTACTAAGAACTGACAAAGAAACCTATCTCAAGCAGGAGTCAGGAACACAGGCTAAAGCTGCATCGATATTTCAATACACTAGGAGTCTGCAGTGTGAAAGGGCAGAAATTATATATCATTGGATAAGTCCCCTTTTATAGGACTCAGAGCAGAGTAAGTGCAGTAACGCAAGTGCAAAGCCAGCTGCATCGCAGAAAAAGTAAGGGATGACAACACTGGAAATATTAAAAGGAGAAAAAGAGCTAAGATTGCAGATTACTTTTATATTACACATCAGCTAAAACAGGCATACACAAGTGTCTCTATGTTATAATTTTGTAATAGTCTACACTGCACCACAGAATAAAGTAATACATTCTGGAGTGCCCTTTTAACATTTTTAGTAACCTCTTCACTGATTTGTCAATTTTCAATTGCTTTCCAAATAGTGTTCATGACAAATGTCTTACCATTTTGTGGCTGTTGAGTCTGTGCAGAAGGAGAAATCAGTGCATAAATGAAGCTGTGTTTATTTGTGAGAGCTACTGATGACGGCATCATCCTGGAAAGACCTGACATCCACCATATATTACTGGGAGGAACATGAACAGTGGAGTAAAGTATGAAACTAGGAGCAGGTTGTAAATTGCAAAGAAAGAGATCTGATGTTTAATAAAAATTAAAAAAGGAGAGTCTCCATGTGTGAATCGGAGACACCAAAAGTGAGGAGGAAAGTTACTCACTCTCACCTCCGATGATTAAGCTGGACAGGCACAATACTGAAGACAGCAGAGGTGGCTCACACAATCCGCTGACCGCTGGCTCCAATCACCTAGAACTGGAGCCGTGGCATAGACAGGAACAGGAACGAAAATGATGGGTATCATTCAGACGCTGCGAGAGAAGAAACCAGCAAGGCCAGATGGGGAGGATTGATTAATTGATCAACGCATTTCATGGATGGTATTCACCTGATGAAAGAGACAGACTGTCCATGAAACGCGTAGTACAATTAAACAATCCTCCCCATCTGGTCTGGCTGATCTCCTGGACCATTCCCTCTTAATACAGATTCTCTCCTCTCTCTGCATCACAGACTTGGCCCTATCTTGCATCTTTTCATACCTAGCAGATCGGACATTTATTAAGCATCCCCCACTCACACACCACTTCCATATCTCGCCCCCTATCTGTCGGTGTCCCCCAAGGTTCAGTCCTAAGACTGCTCTTCTCCATCTACACCTTCGGCCTGAGACTGCTCATAGATTCCCACGGCTTTCAGTATCACCTCTATGCTGATGACACAGATCTACCTATTTGGACCTGATATCACCACCCTACTAACCAGAATCCCAAAATGTCTGTCGGCTATCTCATCTTTCTTCTCCACTATATTTCTAAAACTTAACATGGACAAAACAAAATTCATCTTCTTTCCCCCATCTCACTTAATCCCACCAACAGACCTATCCATCAAAGTCATTGGCTGCCCACTCTCCCCAGTTCCACAAGCTCGCTGTCTCAGGCTAACCCTGGACTCAGATGTCTACTTCAAACCACATATCCAAGTCCTTTCCACTTCCTGCTGACTCCAACTCAAGAATATTTCCCGGATCTGTAGAATCCTTAATCAAGAATTTTCAAAAACACTAGTCGATGCCCTCATCATCTCCCACCTTGACTACTGTAATCTCCTGCTCTGTGACCTCCCTTCTAACACTCTTGAACCCATCCAATCTATGCTGAACTCCGCTGCCTGACTAATCCACCTATCCCACTACTACACCCCGGGCTCTCCTTGCTGTGAATTTCTTCACTGGCTTCCATTTACCCAAGTACTCCAGTTCGAAACCCTAACCATGGCAAACAAAGCCATCCACAACCTGTCTCCTCCATACATCTGTGACCTTGTCTCCTGGTACTTACCTGCACACAACCTCCGATCCTCACAAGATCTCCTTCTCTACTCCCCTCTTATCTCCTCTTCCCACAATCACATACAAGATTTCTCCCGCGCATCCCCCCTACTCTGGAACTCTCTACCCCAACATATCAGACTCTCGCCTACCATGGAAACCTTCAAAAGGAACCTGAAGTCCTACCTCTTCCGACAAGCCTACAACCTGCAGTAACCACCGATCCACCAAACCGCTGCACGACCAGCTCTACCCTCACCTACTGTATCCTCACCCATCCCTTGTAGATTGTGAGCCCTCGCGGGCAGGGTCCTCTCTCCTCCTGGACCAGTCGTGACTTGTGTTGTCCATGATTATTGTACTTGAATTTTAATATGCAGACCGCTTTTCACATATAAAGCATAAATAAAGAATAAATGGAGCGATAATAATAAATAATAATCTCATCTCTCGCAGTGCCAGGATGATACCAGCTGTTTTCTTTCCTGTTACTGTCTATGACGAAGGAATTAAGATTGGAGCCCGAGACTAAAACACATCACTTCATTCACGTCAGAGGTGTCCATAGTCCATAATGGGTTTAAGGGGTTTTCCACTTTCAGGGAAGTTTACCCTTAAAATACTAACATACACAAAACAGTAAACAGCAGGTAGTCGCTTTCCCCAGGTTTACCGCCAGCTCCATGACACTGCTTGGGTCTTGGCTACTGTGGTAAGATCCCATCGACAGTGTGCATTACCGCTGTTGCCAATCACTGAGACTAGGGATTAGGAACAGCAGTGATGGGCACTGTCGAAGTAAAGTCACCACTGCAGCCAAAACGCCCAGAACCAAGCACCGTCAGGGTGTCTGTGTTGGACCTGGGGAGGGTGATTACCTGCTTCGTTGGTTATTATATGGATTTTTATGTATTTCAGGTAGACTTTTATGAAAGTGGAAAACCCCTTTAATATTAAGTGGAAAACCCCTTTAATATTTATATGGAGACCTTAAGAAAAAACAAAGAGCTCAAATGTAGCTACTACCACTGCTGCAGTCTACTGGCTGAATGGTTCACAAATCGGATTGTTCAATATACAGTATTAAGTCACCAGTCTTCAGGCAGATTTCTTCTATGATGAAGGTTCCTCACAGCTCCTCCCTAATAGCTTTATAGGACCTTCAAATAAATATAATACAGCATGATGGGGCTCAGTGAAGGAGGCAGTGAAGGTGTGTAAGTGTCTGATGGTGTCACACAGCTCATAAAAGGACAACTGACCAGCCTCATAATCCAGATACTGTATATCCTGAGTCTACCCAGGGAACAGGGGAGTAATAGTGTACCATAATACACCAACCAGACTAACCAGGTAAAACAAACAGGGATAAAGGAAAATACCAATCCTACAAATATACTTACACAAACAACAGAGGTAAACACCGGGGAGTGGAGGATGGGAAATACCAAAGTAGGGGAAGAAGGGGATAAGCACACAACCAAAACCTCAAAACAGTCTCAGATAAATCCACCAAACGACTTCTCAAACAACAACAACTCACCAACTCCTATGCCATGCAGCATGAAGTTAGCTCTGGCAATGATTGCTTGCCAGGGCCCAGAATATATAGTAGATGGAAGTGCCTAACAGTGCACAGCTGAGAGCCTTAATGCAGCAAAGCTTCCAGGAGCTCTCAACTGAGCAGACTACGGTAACCCCTGCACTGCTAAAAGAAACATGCACCATTTAATAAGAAGGAAAAGGTGCTTTTAATCAGGGCAGGAGTAGGAGAAATTAGACCCTGCGGTCTTCTGGCTCCTCTCTATCACGGTAAACCTGTGACACATGGCCTTAGATACCACGTGTTTAGCTGTAATAATAGGAATAGGAGTGTGCAGTTAGAATTGCGTAAATATTCTGGGTAGCCAAATTTACTGTATTTTCACTATTTATCATATTCATTGATTTTGTGCCATAGTCACCCCATTAACTGTGTTAATCAAATTGTTTCAATCGCGCACCTGTTAACATTTGGCATTGTCGGCAGGATGCAACACTCGAAATGGCAGACCAGTCGGAAATTGATGCCATTTACTGATGTGAGACAGGATTGAAGATCCAAAGAATATGTTAACCAGACCTGTCCATCAGCTTTTTCATGTCTTATCCCTAGGAACCTGAATTACAGGAAAACATAACCCTGTGGTGATGCAGGACACTTCCAGAACAATACCCATGCTTCTAATCTCTACACAGCTCCCTAAAAGTGTCACTAGGTGGTTCCTGACAGGTAAAATAGATGAATCTAGTGCACAACAGCTTTCTTGAAGGTCACAAAGGCACAAGTAAAAGCGTTGAGTTTGGGATGCGCTGGCAGAATGGAATGCCAAGATGTCCAGATGCAGAAGTGGCTGAAATATTCCTTTATTAGAGAACAACGCGTTTCGAGAACAGTATGTTCCTTTCATCAGATCAAACCTTTCGAGATTGTAATTCCAGCTACAATTTTGACAAATACTGTAGATACTCAGAAACAGATGGTCTCTTGAATGTACCATTTCTACAGCTATGAAGAATAAATTGAAAAAAGACGGTCAAGGAACATTGTTACCGAGAGGTTTTTCGGCAAAGATTAAAAATAATAATCATTCTAGTAAAGGAGAATAGGTGCGAGAGTCACATGGCTCGGACTTGGGATGAACAGATCCATGAAAACCCAACAAATTCATTTAGAATTTCTCAAAATTTGTGAAGTCAGATGAAATTGAATCTTGAGGATCCTTCCCTATACCCTTCTGCTTCCCGCCTGGTCCACCAATTGTCTCCTCTTATTTCTTCTTATCTCGCTGAGTCTTCCAGTAAATGCCACCACTGCCTGTTTACCTCGAGTCACAATGCGTCAGAACACCCAGAGAGAGAAGAAAAAGAAAGAGGAACCGATTGAAAAATTTGGGGAGTAGGTGGTAAAAAGAATGAGTTGTAGAACATGCATGGTTTCCTGTGTCCCTAAATTCATCACCCAATGGTCAACATCCTTCGTTTTTTGTCCTTTATTAGGAGAATTTGGACAATTGTCTCTCATAATTGTGAGCATTCATCATGACTGGTATCACACATGGTAAGATTAGATACTTGGCTTAGCAGACGGTATCACACAGGAAAGGCAATCTGTTCCTCTGGCACTCAAGGTTCCTGGTTGCTCAGCAGGCCTCCTCTTGTACTGGGGGAGGGCTCCAAACCCATCTCCATGACAGTCAGGTTGTATACATGTGGAGCTTTAGCAACTTCTTTACTCCAGAGCCACAAACACACCGAGGGAAGGACACCGGAGGGTAAATAGTGGAATTAATTATTTTGGCACAAGATTAAGGTTAGTAATAATAAATCCTCTACTGATTGCGATTGGTTGCCTACCTGCGGCTTCTGTAATGTTTCTCCTACCAGGGTCGGTAGTCTAGGACGTATTGTTGGCCACTGTGATATACAGTATAAGGATGAGAATGACTCGGAGATTTCTGTTACTCAACAAATTGTCATTGTTATGAAGGGTTCTGTGTGTCCCTCAATCATTGTGTCAAATTTCCAGTAACAGAAATCTCTAGGTATTGTTAATGGGGTCTTATCACTCCATCAAGCCCCTCATTCAGGAAATTAGTGGTGGTCTAACACAATGTTTCTCAAGCTGTGGAGCTGGCGTTACCAGTGAGATGCCCCCTAGTTTTCGGGAAGGCCAGCTTGTGATGGTAGGTATCGTAGAAATCAATATATTCAGCACAGTTCGCTCTTTCAAACTTTCAATGTGTTTGATGGTTACAGATCACAGGAGGTGGCACAGTGTGCTTGGTGGTTACAGATTATAGGAGGTGGCACAGTGTGCTTGGTGGTTGCAGATTAAAGAAGGTGACACAATGTCTTTGATGGTTACAGATCACAAAAGGTGACACAATGTACTTGATAGAGTTCACAGGAGGTGGCACAATGTGCCTGATGGTTACAGATAACAGGAGGTGGCACAATGTGCTTAATAGAGATCACAGGAGATAACGCAGTGTGCTTGATGGATTACAGATCACAGGAGGTGGCACAATGTGCTTGATGGCTACAGATCACAGGATGTGGCACAATGTGTTTGATGGTTGCAGATCACAGGAGGTGGCACAATGTGCTTGATGGTTGCAGATCACAGGAGGTGGCATAATGTGTTTGATGGTTTCAGATCACAGGAGGTGGCACAATGTGCTTGATGGTTGCAGATCACAGGAGGTGGCACAATGTGCTTAATGGTTAGAGATCACAGGAAGTGGCACAATGTGTTTGATGGTTTCAGATCACAGGAGGTGGCACAATGTGCTTGATGGTTGCAGATCACAGGAGGTGGCATAATGTGCTTGATGGTTACATATCAAAGGAGGTAGCACAATGTGCTTAATGGTTAGAGATCACAGGAGGTGACAAAAGGTGTTTGATGGTTACAGATCACAGGAAGTGGCACAATGTGCTTGATGGGCTACAGTTTACATGACCTGGCACAATGTGATTGATGGTTGCAGTTCACAGGAGGTGGCACAATATGCTTGATGGTTACAGTTCACAGGAGCTGGCACAATGTGCTTGATGGTTAAAGATCACACTCTTAATTGCATGTTCATGTGACTGATCTTTAATCAGGGCCCAAGATCATGTGATGCCTCACAGTGAGTCAGGTTGTGATCACACTGGTTTTTCATGCAGTGCATCTCTGGGAAGCTACTTACTGCCCCACAGAGGAATTCTGCCTGGGGTTACACAAGTCACTTTGTATACAGTAAATCTATCAGCACACAGTTTGACACAGGATAGTATTAGATACATGCCTCAACAGACAGTATCACATACTTTACTATATAGGATTAGATACCCATGTCAACAGACAGCCTGAGAGAGATTCCCAACAAATGTCTGGATAG
>VIAB01031416.1:15414-26348 GCA_009801035.1 Oophaga pumilio | reverse complement strand
ATCTATCTATCCATCTATCTTTCTATCTATCTGAGTCTGTGTGTTCTGTTCTATTGACAGCTTGGAGATAAAGGCATGGCAGGAAACACAATAAATGTCCTTCATATGACCTGGACAGAAACTCATTCTCTGGAAATAAACAGTGATGCAGGTTGTCCACTACTTTAACACTGATGGCCTATCGTTGGGATGGGTTATCCATGTATGATTGTTTTGGGTGTGACAGCCGGGACCCCCCGCCAATCAGCTTTTGACTAGGATTGCCACCACTTGTTGATCAAACTAGGTTTGCTGCTTAGTAATTTTTTATAGGTTTTCCAGTTTCTGTAACTTCTAATAGACATTTTCTATTTTCAAAATCTCTGCTAGTAGTTATTAAAGAGGTCGTCCACTACGTTAATACTGATGGCCTATCTCAGGGTGTGCAGTGTCTGGCACTGCTGCCGATCAGCTGTTCTCAGTGTGTGTTGGTGGTGGAGGAAACTGCTGATCAGTGGGAATGCCAGATATTGCACACCCACGATCAGACATTGAAGACCTATCCTAAAGGTAAGCCATCGATATTAACGTAGTGGACAACCTCTTTAATAACAACTAGCTGAGATTTTGAAAATAGGTAATGGCTATAAGAAGTTACAGAAACTGAAAAACCTATTAAAAATATCCAAACAGCAAATCTACTTTGAGCAACAAGTGATGGCAATCCTACTCAAGTCACCTTACCTTAGTCAAGTCAAGTCAAGTCACTACCTTAGTCACTAAATAGAGACCATTGTTTTTGATATGGTTTATGGCAGATCATTATGTCTGATAAAATATTACACCAAAAGAAACATATTTGAACCAGAACAGCAGCTGTTTAATATTAAATCTAATTACCTGGCTCTCTGAATAAGAAAGTTGCTGGAGATGGATGGAGTGTTACACTGCTGGAGCACAGGAATGTGACACTGCTGGAGCACAGGAATGTGACACTGCTGGAGCACAGGAATGTGGCACTGCTGGAGCACAGGAATGTGGCACTGCTGGAGCACAGGAATGTGACACTGCTGGAGCACAGAAATGGGTCACTGCTGGAGCACAGAAATGGGTCACTGCTGGAGCACAGAAATGGGTCACTGCTGGAGCACAGGAATGTGACACTGCTGGAGCACAGAAATGGGTCACTGCTGGAGAACAGAAATGGGTCACTGCTGGAGAACAGAAATGGGTCACTGCTGGAGCCCAGAAATGGGTCACTGCTGGAGAACAGAAATGGGTCACTGCTGGAGCACAGAAATGGGTCACTGCTGGAGCACAGAAATGGGTCACTGCTGGAGAACAGGAATGTGGCACTGCTGGAGCACAGAAATGGGTCACTGCTGGAGAACAGAAATGGGTCACTGCTGGAGCACAGAAATGTGACACTGCTGGAGCACAGAAATGAGTCACTGCTGGAGCACAGAAATGTGACACTGCTGGAGGACAGGAATGTGGCACTGCTTGAGCACAGGAATGTGGCATTGCTGGAGCACAGAAATGTGGCATTGCTAGAGCACAAGAATGTGGCACTGCTAGAGCACGGGAATGTGGCACTGCTAGAGCACAGGAAAGTGGCACTGCTAGAGCACAGGAATGTGGCACTGCAGGAGCACAGAAATGTGACACTGCTTGAGGACAGGAATGTGGATCTGCTAGAGTACAGAAATGTGGCACTTCTGTAGAACAAGAATATGGCACTGCCTCAGCATAGGAATGTGGCACTGCTAGAGCACAGAAATGTGGCACTGCTGGAGCACAGAAATGTGGCACTGCTGGAGCACAGAAATGTGGCACTGCTGGAGCACAGAAATGTGGCACTGCTGGAGCACAGAAATGTGGCACTGCTGGAAAACAGGAATGTGATATGTTGGAACCTAGTAATGTGGCAGTGCCATAGCGCAGAAATGTGGCACTGTCTCAGCACAGCAATATACTCAGTACAGAAATGTGGCACTACTGGAGCACAGAAATGTAGCACTGCCTCTATACAGTATTGTGGCACCACTGGAGCACGGGAATGTGGGCATGAGTCTCTGCTATGGTATAAGTTAGTGACAATGCTTGAGCAAAGCAATGTGGCATTGCTGGAACATGGGAATGTGGCACTCTAGCAACAAAATCCACACTCCTTATGATGGAATCTCTGCTCTATTTATTTTGGATGATTTTATATCTAATATTAGAGGAATTATCACAATTTACTATAAGGCAGTGTTTCGCGGCCACAACATCCGCTAGCAGAACTGAAAGGGGAAGCACATTTCAGTAAATATCTCGTCATATTTAATCCATCCTAATCTGAGTAAATAATGTTATGGAAACCTCAGAGCTTGCATAATCTAGCGTGCGGGGTATATGGCGGCCGCCGCCGACCCTATTTCTAGAGCTGGCCTGTAGATGGCGCCAAACTCCCTTCGAGGCAGAGCTGCTGTCCACGGTCCTGGATCGGAGCGGCGCTGAATCTTACAAGCAGCAAGTGTCATCGGGAGCAGCTGCTATAAAATCATGAATTAGCAGGACACACAGTCAGGATTGGGGATGAAGGACGCAGACTAGGTATGTGGGCTGCAATAGATGCCGCCAGCGGGAGCCAGTGTTTGCAATGTGGGAGTAAACTTTCTCCACGTTGGTGAGAGCTGCGAGTGATGTGCGAGCTCAGACTATGAGCGATCGGATGGGAAGAGGGAGCACTCACCAGTGCAAAACTCCAGTGCCAATCTCCAGAGCTCCGCCTTATGAAAGGAACTACAGTACAATCCCAGCACAGAGGGGAAGACGCCGCAGTAAGCTGGAGTAGTTCATCCAGAGGCAAGATAGTGACTGAATTGCCTTTCACTCTCCTCTTGGGCGATGAGCTGCAGGAGCCTCTGGGAGAGGTGGATTTAATCTGCAGTCAGGGTCCTGGTGTCCTGCGCTGACGCCCTGTGTGCACACTGCCATTCCACTCTGCCCCAGTCGCCAATGATTCGCCGAACCAAGAAACGCAGATTGGAGTGGTACCCATCACCTCTGAAACTATGCCCAATCTGAAGAAGAAGAAGAGCAGGAGTGGAGGAATCCTTCCACCAAAAGTGAACTAAGTCCACAGCCCGGCCCTGTCCTAACCCCCCCTTGTTAGGACCACCAGGTCTTCTCCTCACCTTTGGGATGGATGCTTTTAATAACACTACCTCTTCGGACTACTCTTTGGAAAAGAGGAATGGTACCAAGTTTGAGGAGGTAGCCCTCAGCTACCAAATCGTCACTTCTCTCTTCCTGGGGACATTGATCCTATGTGCAGTTTTTGGCAATGCCTGCGTGGTGGCAGCCATAGCTTTGGAGAGGAATCTTCAGACAGTGGCCAATTATCTCATAGGTTCTCTCGCAGTCACCGACCTGATGGTCTCAGTTTTGGTGTTACCCATGGCAGCACTATACCAAGTACTGAACAAGTGGACACTTGGACAGGTAACCTGTGATATTTTCATTTCTTTAGACGTTTTGTGTTGCACCTCTTCCATCCTCCACCTGTGCGCCATAGCTTTGGACAGATACTGGGCTATCACAGATCCAATAGACTATGTGAACAAGCGGACTCCTAGAAGAGCTGCTATTCTCATCAGTCTGACCTGGGCTATAGGCTTCTCAATATCTATCCCACCCATGCTGGGATGGAGAACCCACGAAGACAGGTCTGATCCTGATGCTTGCAAAATAAGTGAAGACCCCGGTTACACCATCTACTCCACGTTTGGTGCGTTCTACATCCCTCTGATCCTCATGTTGATTCTGTATGGCAAGATATTTAAAGCAGCCAGGTTCAGAATAAGAAAAACAGTGAAAAAAACGGAAAAAAAGAAAGTGGCTGATACTTGTCTGTCTGTTTCCCCTTCCACCATACAGAGGAAAAGCAATGGGGAACCCAGCAAAAACTGGAAAAGAAGTGTAGAACCCAAGCCAAGCTCTTGTGTGAATGGGGCAGTGAGGCATGGGGAGGATGGAGCTGCCCTGGAGATCATTGAGGTCCACCAGTGTCCTAACTCTAAAGACCACCTGGCACTGCCAAACCACTCCAGCGACACTCTATCTCCTGCATGCTTGTCTGACAAGAAGAACGACAAAAGCGCAGAAGCCAAAAGGAAGGTGGCACTAGCCAGGGAGAGGAAGACTGTCAAAACTTTAGGTATTATCATGGGCACCTTCATTTTCTGCTGGTTACCCTTCTTCATCGTTGCCCTGGTTTTGCCCTTTTGTGAATCCTGCCATATGCCACACTTGCTATATGACATTATAAACTGGCTAGGCTACTCAAACTCTCTCCTTAACCCCATCATATACGCTTATTTTAATAAAGATTTCCAAAGTGCATTTAAGAAAATCATCAAGTGCAAATTCTGTAGGCAATGAGAAGAGATTTCTCTCCCCCTTCCCCCCTTTTGTTGCTTGCCTTGTTTCATTACTAAGCCCATTGTTTTTTCTTTTTTTTTTATTTCAATTGTTTTTTTTCTGGAAGCCTTGATGAGATGCCCAACTTAGGGTTAATGGGCTCTGGCACTTGGGGTGGGCCAAGGCTTCTATGTGTTGAACTGAATAAATCCTTGTTCAATGGCTGCCATTATTTCAATGTGAAATATATAGACTGTATATAAATATATCTTGGATATTTTTTCATGGCCACTGATGGCAGTGGAGTAATTTTGAATTAGTCTTCTGAAACTATTTGCACAGACCAAGGGGCTGACAAACTGTTGGTTACTGTAACTCAATGTGAATTTATCCCAGCAGCTGAGTGTACAATGGTACTGATGGTACTGACACACAACTGCCATTATGTAACAACTTTTCTTTTTTATTTTCCTTTTTTTTTTTCTTTCCCACTCAGTTGGATTTTGAGAGGGGGCGATGGGGCTAGGTAGATCTTGTCTTACAAGTCCCATCCCCCACCTCAGATTCTTCTAATAAATCATCCTATGCATAAACTGGACTGTCTATAATTCTTTTGAATGAAATAAGATTGTCAAACAAAAAAAAAACAGAGAAACTCTAGAACAGTGAGTATTGTATGTAGACATGTAATTATGGCCTGAATGTACAGTATTAATTCGCAATATTCGCTGGTGATAATACAATTTCGCAAGTTTATTGCAAATAAACTTTGCCTTGCAGTGCAAAAAAAATCTCATTTGTCTTGTGTATTAACCCCCCAAAATACAGAAAATGGTGATATAAGGGGGGGATTTCTGTAATGAAATGGTCACACTAAATGAGCAGTGCGTGGATTGTAACAATCACTGATGTAGCAGAGCTGAAGTTACTTAACTGTTTAGGAATTAGGATTCCTTGCTTGTGCAGTGTAATCAGCAGTCCTATGTAAAAGCACATAACGTTACATTACAGCTAGCTCTGTATAGAAATTCCTATATGGTGACCTAGCAATGATAACAGATGTGTTCATGTTCGGAGACTATGGGAAGTGCAGGTTGTATCCTTGGACAGTCTAAACACATTAACCCCTTGTGATCTCTTTCTCACTGACTGTCCACGTTATGTTTATCTGTCTCTTATTAATATCAGAACAGATCAGAATCCTGATTCTCAAGCCCATTAATCTCTGATATTGTCCATTGTTAGCAGGACGCCATGAAACATGTACAGTTCCTGACTACACAGGTTGTTGTTTTTCCTGAAGTGTGGGGTAAGTAGAGTAATGGAATCTGCCTTGTCTTAGGGCTTATTCACACATCAGTATCTGGTCAGTATTTTACATCAGTGTTTGTATGCCAAAACCAGGAGTGAAATTTACAGAGAAAAAGTAGAATAGAAAGATTGACACCTGTTCTGTGTTTTAGAGACACCCTTGGTTTTGGCATAGAAATGCTGATGTGTGAATAAAGCCTTATGTTAGTGTTTTGTTTTTACATAATATGATCGTTAAATGAACCCGATGGTGCTTTCTGTCTTGATTCTGCTGCTCGTATCTGGAAAATAGAGATAATCAAGCTCATGTATAAATATGTAATGGGGACAGTCATGGAGTGACCTGGCTGTGCCATCTGTAACCCTGGGAATGTGTAAGTGACTAGTTCACTTAATTTTCTGAACACAAACTGGGAAGCTATACAGCGGCCTCAGTGCATGATGTCATACATGATTTAGTGTCCGAGACTATGCATTAAGCATGTAATAATAACAAAAGTGGGTCAGTAATGCAGCATGGGGGCAAGAAGAGGACAATCGTCATCTGCGTCACTATCTGGATTTTGTTCCCATGCTTGCTGTATTTCTATGCTATTCTATCACTATACCTCAGTCAGCTCTGACTAGAAATCAGATTTTCCTCATTAATTTACTTTTATTTCCTGTTGCATACAGTATATAGCACCAACATACTTCGCAGCGCTGCACAGAAACTGCCATCGCCCACATGAGTCCCACAAAGGTGCGTACATTCACATTTCCCCTATTTCAAACACTCACAAAATAGTGCAACTTTCATAGGGTGCCAAGTAACCTACAGTACCTAACTAAATGTGGGAGGAAAGCAGGGTACTCAGAGATAACATACAGAAAAGGAAAGCAAAGTACCCCGAGGTGACCCACAGAGAAGGAAAGCAGGGTACCCAGAGGTAACTCAAAGAAAAGGAAAGCAGGGTAACCGGAGGTAACCCAGAGAAAAGGAAAGCAGAGTACCCAGTGGTAACCCACAGAGAAGCAAAGCAGGGTACCCAGAGGTAACCAAGAGAGAAGGAAAGCAGAGTACCCAGAGGTAATCCAGAGAGAAGGAAAGCAGAGCACCCAGAGTTAACCCAGAGAGAAGGAAAGCAGGGTACCCAGAGATATCCCAGAGAAAAGGAAAGCAGAGTACCCAGAGGTATCCCAGAGAAAAGGAAAGCAGGGTACCCAGAGGTATCCCAGAGAAAAGGAAAGAAGGTTACCCAGAGGTAACTCTAAGAGAAGGAAAGCAGAGTACCCAGAGGTAACACAGAGAGAAGGAAAGCAGGGTACCCAGAGGTATCCCAGAGAAAAGAAAGCAGAGTTCCCAGAGATAACCCACATAAAAAGGAAAGCAGAGTACCCAGAGGTAACCCAGAGAAAAAGAAAGCAGAGTACTCAGGGGTAACCCAGAGAAAAGGAAAGCAGAGTTCCCAGAGCTAACACATACTGTAGAAAAGGAAAGCTGGGTACTCAGAGATAACATACAGAAAAGGAAAGCAAAGTACCCCAAGGTGACCCACAGAGAAAGAAAGCAGGGTACCCAGAGGTAACTCAAAGAAAAGGAAAGCAGGGTAACCAGAGGTAACCCAGAGAAAAGGAAAGCAGAGTACCCAGTGGTAACCCACAGAGAAGCAAAGCAGGGTACCCAGAGGTAACCAAGAGAGAAGGAAAGCAGAGCACCCAGCGTTAACCCAGAGAGAAGGAAAGCAGGGTACCCAGAGGTATCCCAGAGAAAAGGAAAGCAGAGTACACAGAGGTAACCCAGAGAGAAGGAAAGCAGGGTACCCAGATGTAACCCAGAGAAACGGAAAGCAGAGTACCCAGAGGTAACCCAGAGAGAAGGAAAGCAGAGTACCCAGAGGTAACTCAGAGAAAAGGAAAGCAGGGTACCCAGAGGTAACCAAGAGAAAAGGAAAGTAGGGTACCCAGAGGTAACCCAGAGAAAAGGAAAGCAGAGTACCCAGTGGTAACCCACAGAGAAGGAAAGCAGGGTACCCAGAGGTATCCTAGAGAAAAGGAAAGCAAAGTACCCAGAGGTATCCCAGAGAAAAGGAAAGCAGAGTACCCAGAGGTCACCCAGAGAGAAGGAAAGCAGACTACCCAGAGGTAACCCAGAGAGAAGGAAAGAAATGTACCCACAGGTAATCCAGAGAAAAGGAAAGCAGGGTATCCAGAGGTAACCCAGAGAGAAGGAAAGAAGAGTACCCAGAGGTAACCCAGAGAAAAGGAAAGCAAAGTACCCAGAGGTATCCCAGGGAAAAGGAAAGCAGAGTACCCAGAGGTAACCCAGAGAGAAGGAAAGAAAGGTACTCAGAGGTATCCCAGAGGAAAGGAAAGCAGGGTACCCACAGGTATCCCAGAGAAATGGAAAGCAGGGTACCCAGAGGTAACCCAGAGAGAAGGAAAGAAGGGTACCCAGAGGTATCCCAGAGAAAATGAAAGCAGGGTGCCCAGAGGTAACTCAGAGAGAAGGAAAGCAGGGTACCCAGATGTAATCCAGAGAGAAGGAAAGAAGGGTGCCCAGAGGTATCCCAGAGAAAAGGAAAGCAGGTTACCCAGAGGTAACTCTGAGAGAAGGAAAGCAGAGTACCCAGAGGTAACACAGAGAGAAGGAAAGCAAAGTACCCAGAGGTATCCCAGAGAAAAAGAAAGAGTACTCAGAGGTAACCCAGAGAAAAGGAAAGCAGGTTACCCAGAGGTAACCCAGAGAAAAGGAAAGTAGGTTACCCAGAGGTAACTCAGAGAGAAGAAAAGCAGAGTACCCAGAGGTATCCCAGGGAAAAGAAAAGCAAAGTACCCTGAGGTATCCCAGAGAAAAGGAAAGCAGAGTACCCAGAGGTAACCCAGATAAAAAAGAAAGAGTAGTCAGAGGTAACCCAGAGAAAAGGAAAGCAGAGTATCCAGAGGTATCCCAGAGAAAAGGAAAGCAGAGTACCCAGAGGTAACCCAGAGAGAAGGAAAGCAGGGTACCCAGAGGTATCCCAGATAAAAGGAAAGCAGAGTACCCAGAGGTAACCCAGAAAGAAGGAAAGCAGGATCTCTAGAGTTATCCCAGAGAAAAGGAAAGCAGAGTACCCAAAGGTAACCCAGAGAAAAAGAAAGAGTACCCAGATGTAACCCAGAGAAAATTAAAGCAGAGTACTCAGGAGTAACCCAGAAAAAAAGGAAAGCAGAGTTCCCAGAGATATCCCACAGAAAAGGAAAGCATGGTACTCAGAGGTAACCCAGAGAAAAAGAAAGCAAAGTACCCAGAGGTAGCCCACAGAAAAGGAAAGCAGAGTACCCAGAGGTAACCAAGAGAAAAGGAAAGCAGAGTATCCAGACGTATCCCAGAGAAAACGAAAGCAGAACACCCAGAGGTATCCCAGAGAAAAGAAAAGCAGAGTACCCAGAGGTAACCCAGAGAGAAGGAAAGCAGGGTACTCAGAGGTAGCCCACGGAAAAGGTATGCAGAATATCCAGAGGTAACCCACAGAAAAGGAAAGCAGAGTACCCAAAGGTATCCCAGAGAAAAGGAAAGCAGTGTACTGAGAAGTAACCCAGAAAAAAGGAAAGCAGATTTTCCAGAGATAAACCACAGAAATGGAAAGCAGAGTATTGAGAGGTAACCCAGAGAAAAGGAAAGCAGAGTACTCCGGGGTAACCCAGAGCAAAGAAAAGCAGAGTACTCAGGGGTAACCCAGAGAAAAGGAAAAGCAGAGTACCCAGAGGTGACCCACAGAAAAGGAAAGCAGAGTGCCAAGAGGTAACCTACAGAAAAGGAAAAGCAGAGTACCCAGAGGTGACCCACAGAAAAGGGAAGCATGGTACCCAGAAGTAACCCAGAGTAAAGAAAAGCAGAGTACCCTGAGGTAGCCCACAGAAAAGGAAAAGCAGAGTACCCAGATGTATCCAAGAGAAAAGGAAAGCAGAGTACTCAGGAGTAACCCAGAAAAAAAGGAAAGCAGAGTTCCCAGAGATAACCAACAGAAAAGGAAAGCATGGTACCCTGAGAAAAGGAAAGCAGAATTCCCAGAGATAACCCACATAAAAAGGAAAGCAGGGTACCCAGAGGTAACCCAGAGAAAAAGAAAGCAGAGTACTCAGGGGTAACCCAGAAAAAAGGAAAGCAGATTTTCCAGAGATAACCCACAGAAATGGAAAGCAGAGTATTGAGAGGTAACCTAGAAAAAAAAGCAAAGTACTCAGGGGTAACCCAGAGAAAAGAAAAGCAGAGTACCCAGAGTTGACCCACAGAAAAGGGAAGCATGGTACCCAGAAGTAACCCAGAGAAAAATAAAGAGTACCCAGAGGTAACCCACAGAAAATGAAAGCAGAATACTCAGGAGTAACCCAGAAACAAAGGAAAGCAGAGTTCCCAGAGATATCCCACAGAAAAGGAAAGCAGAGTACCCAGAGATAACACAGAGAAAAGGATAGCAGAGTACTCAGGAGTAACACAGAAAAAAGGAAAGCAGAGTTCCCAGAGATATCCCACAGAAAAGGAAAGCAGAGTACCCAGATGTATCCCAGAGAAAAGGAAAGCAGAGTACTCCAGAGTAACCCAGAAAAAAAGGAAAGCAGAGTTCCCAGAGATAACCCACAGAAAAGGAAAGCATGGTACCCTGAGAAAAGGAAAGCAGAGTTCCCAGAGATAACCCACATAAAAAAGAAAGCATGGTACCCAGAGATAACCCAGAGAAAAAGAAAGCTGAGTACTCAGAGGTAACCCAGAGAAAAAGAAAGCAGAGTACTCAGGGGTAGCCCAGAGAAAAGGAAAGCAGGGTACCCAGAGGTATCCCAGAGAAAAGAAAGCAGTGTTCCCAGAGATAACCCACATAAAAAAGAAAGCATGGTACCCAGAGGTAACCCAGAGAAAAATAAAGCAGAGTACTCAGGGGTAACCCAGAGAAAAGGAAAGCAGAGTTCCCAGAGCTAAAACATACTGTAGAAAATGAAATCATGGTACCCAGAGGTAACCCAGAGAATAGGAAAGCAGAGTACTCATTAGTAACCCAGAGAGAAGGAAAGCAGAGTACCCAGAGGTAGCCAACAAAAAAGGACAGCAGAGTTCTCAGAGGTAACCCACCGAAACAAAAACAGAATAACCAGAAATAACTCACAGAAACAAAAGAAAAAGACACAAACTCTATAAATGATGTCCTTGATCATATTTGAACCAAGGACCCCAAAGCTGCATGAAATCCCCCCATATAGCATCTACTGTTTTATCGGCTGTG
>VIAB01031414.1:20437-32019 GCA_009801035.1 Oophaga pumilio | reverse complement strand
TTTGGTCATATTGTAGTGGTGCCCGCCCGACTTTAATTACTTCCACATATCGGGTAACTAAGCGCAGCGCCGCCCTTAGTTACCCGCTGTTTACACTGGATACCAGCGTGCTCGCTGGTTCTGATCGCTGGTGAGTCTGCCTATGTGACAGCTCACCAGCTACCACAAAGCGACGCAGCAACGATCCCTGCCAGGTCGCATCGTTGTCGGGATCGCTGCTGCGTCGCTGAGTGTGACGGGACCCTAAGTCACTTATGATCATTTACTAGTACACAGAGAAAACAGCAAGGGCTGGCAGTGACTTTTTTTCTAAGGCAAAAATTTCCATGCACGCTTTATGATAGGAGCAAATGTTTCTGCCGCATTTTCAGCCCTCTAAGCTGATAAATAATCATGTCAATGACGTAGGAGCTTTGGCGATCGCTGATCTGGTATGTCACTAAATTCATTTAGAATGAGCTCACAGGGCTTATGACGCAGCAGAAACACTTGCTACTGTGAAAAAACAGACAGGGAAATGTGTTACCACACAGAAGAGAAGCATCTGCAAACCCCTGCTGTGTCATCTTATGCTTCCTCCCCTAGCTAGGAGCTATGGTATGCGCCAACCAAAAACTTGAGCAGCTCTACATGGTTGGACACAGCAAATAAGACAGACAATAGCAGGTGCACTTTTTGTCAGTACAGAGCAAGTTTTTTTTAAATAAATCCAAATGTGCAACTTATTATTCCAAGATCTATTAATTAAATATGTTTTGAATGTGGGATAATCGCTTTAACTAGAGTGGAGAGTATCCGTGCATGAACAGCTTATTGATATCAATGATAACTATGTAATGCAGAACATTTTATTTAGTGGTGTTGAATCTGACCTTAAACACAAGTTACAGATAATTACATGGGGCTAGCATAAAAGAACAGCTACCCTGAAATAAAACATTTAATGAAAAATACATTTAAATAGTTTTCAAAAATGTGGAAAGTAAAACTTTTGACCAGAGATGGGCAGATCTGGCAAAGTTCAAATTTGCCAAATTGTGCACTTTCCTAGTAAATTCAACTGCCAGCAATGTTTTCGCTTCAAAGTGAATGTTCCTTATTATGTTCTGGGGTCTCTTCTTTTCATTTAATTTTTTTCAAACCCTCTAAGGTTTAGCAAAATAGTGCCCAAAAAGTCTGGACTTTTGAGTTTCATGGTGAGATTTCAGGGATTCAGAGATTTAGCAAATATTGAAGTTTTGCTTGTGGCAAACACTGAATAACAACATTTCAGCTAATGGCTTTAGTTTTCCTTGCATGAGTATCCTTCGACGTTTCATTCCCCCGTTGTATAAGACAAGAATCAGATCAATTTCAAAATTTAGTCCCTCACTCATCTATTACACATATCAGTAAAAGTAGTTTAGAAATAAAAAGAAAATGTTTTCATTTTTTATTTTAGCCAGTAAAATATAATTTAAGTGTAACATTTCTCTTAAGTCATAGAAGACGATTAAAAGTCACAAAGACGAGTTACATTTATACAGTAGTTCGGGAGTCAAATATACTTTAAATCTATAAAGCCAGGCTGTGATACAGAACGCTGTGCACTAAAAAATGGCAGGATCACAAAATATTTCAGTTTCACATCTTCAATGGTACAAGCCTGTGGCAAAATAGCTATGAACATGGAATGCTAAAAATAAAAGGATGACATCCTCAACTATCAATCGTTAGAAAGTTATCATAAAGGAGAGTAAGGATAAATCAGGGAGAAATAAAAATGAAAAAGGGAAGAAGCAGACAAGTCAAAAAGCTGAACTACAACCATGGCAATTAAGAACAACTAAAGAGCAAAGTGCAAGACGATTTATAGAATCGAAAGAGGAAGTATTGTAGTTTAGGTACTTACGCTTTCCTGTGGAGAGACTTCGGTTATATCCAACAGGGCTGAAATACTCAAAGATGAAAACAGTCACAGCGACCACAGTAAGACACATGACAAACATCATGACCCAAACGGCAGGGCTGTATGGCTCTGGAAAAGAGGATGAGGCTCTTGAGTACAAAAGCAATAATATAGAATTATATAAGATACAACAGTACAGTAAGAACTATATTATCACCTTTGTTATAATTGAAGTGTTACCATTCTAATTATGGTTTCCACTTTATGTTCCCAATAAAACACTTTATTGATTAAGTTAGTCAACATTTTTGACTAATATTTTTTAAGATGTATGACTAGTTTTATTATATTTACTGTATATCATAAACTATATCCCTCTGAGGCCTGCTGACCTAGATGTACTCCCATCAAAGTTTTTATTCTCCTAATATATTGCAATCATTATATTATTTAACACTGTGCACTTACAATTGTTCATTTTGCCTTTCTACCCATAAATTATTCTCTTTTCTCTATGTAGAAACAAGTCTCTTGTTCCTGCTTTTATCATTTCCCTCTTTGACTCATGATCCAGCTGCTCCCTCCTCCCCATGCTAGAAATTTTGCAGTGATGACTCATGACTCCCACAGGAAAAATAGTCTTTTTACTTGTACAGATTGCTACTTCCAATAGGTGGCACTAGAGTTCAAGTTTTCTTCCTCTTCTGAAGAGGCAATTTTCAGATTTAGAGCTTAGAAAGATTCAGCTTGTCAGTTTTTAATTACGTGAAGTCATAGACCTAATGGAAAACAGAAGAATTAACTGGGTAGAAAATAAAAATGAGCAATTGTAAGTACACAGTGCTGTATAATGTGATGACTGCATTATATTAAGAGGATAAGTATTTTGAAGTGAGTTAAAGAAGCACTTGCAAGAAATTTTTATTTGAGGAACCTTTCTAAATACTTACTGATCTCCATCTTCCGTGGTTCCCAGCACTTCTCCAATCAACTTCTCATCCACTGACATGGCTGAATTCACCAGATCATACAGGAGTTAACAAACACAACTGTATTTTTGGTCAGAGGGTGACAGTGTCGTCCTTGAAAAAAGGACAATACACTGACCCAAGCTATTTAATGGGTCAGTGCAGATTATTATTTTTTTCAAAGTAGAGAAAAAATAGGAATTAGGAAAAAAGCCTCACCGTGTGATGTATAGTTGGTTTCTTCTTTGTAGTGCAGCCAGGATCCAAGTCCGTTGACCATTGGATACATTTATAAAAAAGGAGAGAAGAAAGGATCCATAGGCTGGATACAGATAAAATTTGCTTTTTATTTTATTCCATTAAAAAGGAAAAAAATGCTGTCCAGACAGATTAAAAAGAATCCAACATTCTAATGTGTTTTTGGTGGTAGTCCTTAGTTGTTAGAATATTGGATTCTTTTTATTCTCCGTGTGAAAAAAAATTGAAAGCATGCACTCGTTTCTCTTGAATTTCTGATGAGATTCACCTATGAAAGTCTAAGGGTGCACAAAAAAGCCTCTTTCTGATGGGTTAGAGTGAATTTTGACACACAAACTCCTGGGTGATCTGGCGAGTCAGAATTTCAGTAATGTGAGTGAGAAGAGGACTGGAGCTGTGCTCTAAACTGGGGAAGTTGGTGATCGGTGAGCATTTTATTGCACTTATATTAAACAACACACATATTTAGACAGGCTTCGCAAATAAAAAATTTTGGAGTGCTCATTTAAATTGGGATAAAAAAATTACTTGGAAATCCTTAAGCAACCTTGGACGAAGAGCCATAATCTCTGCCAGCATGTTACAACTCTTTTCGCTCTTGATTATCATCACGCCATTTTCTTGGCTTTCATCTTAATTAAAATGAATACTTGTATTCTTCATAAAATAATAATTTTTTGAATAACTTTATTTAACTTTTCACTGTGTTGTATTTTGAATGATTTCTTCCAGAAATGGATGAGTAAATTGTTAGCTGAGTGTTATCATTGTCAGCAGGGTGTTTTTCTACCACTCCCGACACTGCCCAGTTAGGGATGACAGTATTAGGGTCCTGTCACACTCTTCAATGTCCCAGTGATCCCACCAATGATACGACGTGGATGGGATCGCTAGGACATCGTTAGCTGATCGCTGGTGAGCTGTCACATAGGCAGACTCACCAGCGATCAGGACCAGCGAGCACGCTAATATCCAGTGTGCACATCGGGTAACTAAGCACCGCGCGGCACCTAGTTACCCGATATGTACCTTAGATACCGTCTCTCAGCTTCTGCTGTAGAGCACTGAGAGCAGGTATCCAACATACATATCGGGTAACTAAGCACCGCGCGGCATCTAGTTACCCGATATGTACCCTAGATGCCGGGTCTCAGCTTCTGCTGTAGAGCGCTGAGAGCCGGTATCCAATGTACATATTGGGTTACTAAGCACCGCGCGGCAACTAGTTACCCAATATGTACCCCAGATACCGGCTCACAGCTTCTGCTGTAGAGCGCTGAGAGCTGGTATCCAATGTACGTATCGGGTAACAAAGCACCGCGCGGTACCTAGTTACCCGTAATGTACCCTAGATACCGTCTCTCAGCGCTCTACAGCAGAAGCTTGGAGCCAGTAACCAGGGTACATATCGGGTAACTAGGTGTCGTGCAGTGCTTAGTTACCCGATATGTACATTGGATACCAGCTCCCAGCTCGCTGATCGTTGGTCTCCCGCTGTCACAGGCAGCTATGCGCGCTGGACAGCAGGAGACCAATGATGAAAAAATGGTTCAGGACATTCAACGACGATCAGCGATACCCAGCAGGGGGGCTGGTTGTCGCTGCGTGTCACACTAAGCGAGATCGCTGGCTAGGTCACTGTTGCGTCACAAAATCAGTGACGCTTCAGCGATCTCGCTTAGTGTGACGGGGGCTTTAGACTGTGTAGGAACTCAACCCTTTGATCAGAGGAATTATCATGCCCAATTATCAATTCATTAAAAAAATATTCTGCAAAGAATTGCACAAATTAATTTGGAAAAAGATGATCCAGAATTCTTCTTTTGTATGGAATTCAAGTACTAAATTGACATGTCAGGACTGGAGCTGTGACAGGTAATTTTTAACAATAGCCTACATGGTGAAGTCTATATTAATATTTCAAAAAATGTCATTACATTGGAAAAAAACACACATAAAAAATATAGTATTTTCATTTTAATAATTAAATGTCTTTACGAAGAAGAATGGTTACTCTTCCGTTATCATTATAGCAAGAGTTTTCCTAAACTCAAAGTAAAAAAGCCACAATTTGGTGTGTGTCCTCATTATTCTGTGTCATGTATAATCTTAGAAGAGTTGTCCAGAAATTAATAAAATAACAAAAGATCCATTACTCATCACTAGACGTTCACCATTTTGGCCATTACTGCTGAGTCTGTAGCATTTATTATTATTATACATTTTTTTAGTGTAATTTATTCCATGGCGCTTTATATGTGAAAGGGGCAAATATAGACAAGTACAATAAATATGAGCAAAACAAGGCACACACAAGTACAGAAGGAGAGAGGACCCTGCCCTCGAGGGCTCACAGTCTACAGGGGATGGGTGAGGATACATTAGAAGAGTGCAGAGTTGGTCGTGCGGCAGTTCAGTAGACTGAGGATCACTGCAGGTTGTAGGCTTGTCGGAAGAGGTGGGTCTTGAGGTTCATTTTGAAGGTTTCCACAGTAGGTGAAAGCCTGATGTGTTGGTGTAGAGAGTTCTAGAGTATAGGGGAGGCACGGGAGAAGTCTTGCGGTAGTGGGAAGAAGAGATAAGAGGGGAGTAGAGAAGGAGATCTTGAGAGGATCGATGAATGCGTGTAGGTAAGTACAGGGAAACATGTCACAGATGTATGGAGGAGACAGGTTGTGGATGGCTTTGCATGTCATAGTTAGTGTTTTGAACTAGAGCCTCTGGACAATAGGAAGCCAGTGAAAGGCTTGGCATAGAGTAGAGGCAGGGGAATAACGGGGAAACAGTTGGATTAGTCGGGCATCAGAGAGTAGGATGCATTGGAGTGGTGCCAGAGTACTAGAGGGGAGGCAAGAGAGTAGGAGGTTGCAGTAGTCGAGGCAGGAGATGATGAGGGTGTGCATTAGGCCGGCGTCACACTTGCGAGTGTGATGCGAGTTAGTCGCACGACTTTCTCGCATCAACACCCGGCACGGCTGCCCGCTCTCAGACCCGAGTGTGCGGCTGCATAGAAATACATGCAGCCGCACACTCGGGTCCGAAAGCGGGCGGCCGTGCCGGGTGTTGATGCAAGAAAGTCGTGCGACTAACTCGCATCACACTCGCAAGTGTGACGCCGGCCTTAGTGTTTCTGTGGTTTCATGGTAAAGGAATGCACGGATCCGGGAAATATTATTGAGTTTGAGTCGGCAGGAGGAGGCTAGGGCTTGGATATGTGGCTTGAAAGAGAGGGCAGAGTCGAAGATCACCCCGAGGCACCGAGCATGTAGGACTGGGGAAAAGGGCATTGTTGAAAATAACATGTGAATACAGCTTTTTTAGGGATTTTGTTAGATTTTCAGCTGGTGGGCAACTGTTTGGAAATGTAAAACACTGTATAGGAATTCTAAAAAAGTTAACAAAAGTAAAATTTAAATTTCTATATTTACCTTTTTTTCTTTCTTTCATCATAACAATATTATATTAGCACCACAGCGTTTTTTTCTAGTTCTGCTATTCTCATGCCTAAAGGATAGTTACAGGAAATACTGGAGTCCTGGTGCATTTGTATGCTACTCTGACCATATTGCTGCACTAATAAAGAGTCAATTTTTTATGCTGCTCCTAATATTTCTATTTTTTTTCAATAAGAAGAAATCTGCTATTCTTGTATATATTGTATATTAATCTCTGAAAGGTTATAATGATTTTGATCAACGGAATGTATAAAAATTACAAGAATTGGTTTAAAATTGATGCATAAAATGTACAAAAGTAAGAGAAATACTATATTGGTTGTCATAAATACAGTTATAATTATACAACTCAAAGGCTGGGGGCATTGGGTCTCTGTCTGTATCCCCCACTGTGAATAGATAATTGAAGCAGCTTATCTGATGAAGAGCAGACATGTAGTCTGTATACAGAGTAATTAACAGGCATCTGTCAATGTTGCATGACCATCTGGGCCAGCAGAGGTGTCCTATATGGTTTCAAATGCACAAGTAGGGAGTTAAAAATGCCTAAGATATTCCCTGTTGGTGACCAAGACTCCAGTCCACACACAACTAGTACCAAACTAGTGGCTGAATTTATTTATGCTCGTTATTTACAACACTGTTACTACCTCTACTGATATTTTAATTATTATTATCTTTAGTACTATTATTATTATTATTATTATTGAATGGAACAGATTGACGGGCCCATATGCAAAAGTCAAGAATTAGTTAAGGCGCATTCACACTGCATTATCAAGAATAAACGTTGTTAAGAATGCTCGATTCACAATAATTGTGCAGTCTAAACAGACAGCCAATCACCCAACGAATGAGCAAAATGCTAATTTGTTGGTGAAAAGATCTTTTTGGTTTGCACAAAAAACATTGCTCTCCGCAGCACATCGTCTTAAGTTAACCTAAGCTGTCAATAACAATGGAAGCCTGAATGATGTATTACCGATGTGTTACCAATCATTCAATGTTCATCTGGAGCGCGGTCTACCTGTTTAAACAGACTTTTAAATGACGTCTGACTGGTAAATATTAAACAATTGGCAATGCACCAGAAGGTGTTTTTTTTTTTACCTTTTAACCTGCACAATCTTTTGCAGAGTATGTGAGCTTTTTCTCTTTCCTTTACAATAGCAATAAAAAACCCATGCAAATTCATGGAGAAGTCTGGAAAAATAGCCTTTGGCTGAACAGAACATGACATTAGAGTTCTGAATAATAGATGACTGCCAAATCTTAGACTTACAGGATCAAAAATGCAAATAATAAGAAAAGTAATCTTTTAGAAGTCTGGTAGAAAACATCTGTTGTGCTTCTAAGCATTTTGTGTATTTAATTAATGCCTTCACGACTGATAACGTATATTTACATCATCGGATGTGTTCCTGCCTTTGATGCGGGCTCACATGGAGAGCCTGCATTTTTTTCCCTGTACTCAATGGCATCAATTTCCTCTAACAATCACTGCTGGATCCAAGATCCACTATCAGCTGCTAACCACTTAAATATTGCTGTCGATCACTGACAGCGGCATTTAACACCCGCAGGCAGGAAGTTCATCATTGATCCTGCCTCTCGGAACCCCATCACATGATTGCAGGGTGCAGATGGGTTGTCATGACAGCCTGGTGACTGTTGAAGACTCCGGTGCCTGTCAACACGATCCTCCTGTGAACGCCGGTCGGTGGCTAGCATTCATAGCAGTTCATGATTTTTTCTATACATAGCAGTGTTGAAGCCCTGCTGTGTTAAGAACAGACATTCAGACTATTGAAGCTTCAGGTCTCCTAAGGGGACTATTAAATACAGTAAAAAGTAAAAACAAGTTTAAAAATATAAAAAAATAAAAAAACACAAAAGTTAAAATCATCCTCTTTTGCTCCATTAAAATGAAAGTAATTAAAAAAAACACATATTTGGCATCACCACATTCAGAAATGTCTTAATTTTATGTCACAGTCATATTTCTTTTTTTGCTGATATCAGTGGGAAAATAAGAGAAATAAGTGTCAGTTTTCCTATTTTTATTGTTTTTAATTATACCCAGGACCACAAAAATACCAAAAAAGGGTGCCTCATTCTGTAGCAAATATTTTAGATAATGGACTCTTTTTTTTTTACAAAGTTGGTCTAGTAACAGTGATTTGGATAAACAATGGCATTTATTTTTTACCTGTTATTTTTTTTACTTATTTATACACTTAGTCTACACATTGTTCTCACTATGAAGGTCATAAACGTCCTTTGGGAGGATTTAAATATTTAAATATTTTTAATTTCATCTTATTTCCCATGTGATTTAGGCTGGTATGTTAGCCTGAGCCTGAGATACAAATGGCATGCAATCTCCTTGTTGAGTAGTAGAGCTGTCTGCATCTCCTGTGATCCAGCAAGTTCTGCTCCCTTACTATACACAGCCATCACTGATTCTTTTTATTATATTCACAGCATTAGAGTAGACAAAGAAGGTAATCACTCATGTGCTGTGATTTTTTACAGGGATCCCACTCCGGCAACGGTTCGATCACATGTAGCGGCACTACTACGAAATGACGATTTAGAACATCACTGCAGAGTAAGAGTAGGACCACCAAGAAATGTAAAATCTATGGGTGGAATAGAAGTGAAAAAGCAAAAGGTATGTATATTTTAATGCATAACCTTTAATAGGAATATATTAAAATTAATTGCAACTGCAACCTCAACAATCTAAAATTCGTAATTTTTATTTGTTTTTGTCAACTAAATTAAATTCAAATCTAGAATTTTTCAATATGACTCACCATGAAGCAGCAAAATATCTTGAAGCAGAAAACTGTAACTCAACACCTTACTTGACATGTTCAAAAGTTTGTGTTGTGTTAACTATCCAATAATAGTTTTCGGCATCAAGAAACTTTTCCAGAGCAAAATATAGTTAGATAGGATAAGAAATGACACATATATAATCTTTAAAAAAATGTGAAATTTAGATCAAGAAAGGTAAAACAGTAGAAATTGTTCTGAGAGAAAAATATTTGTATTCAGAAAACAAAATATCCAATGACTCCTAAAGGTAGTAGAAAAAAAAACAAACATTTAAGGAATCTTGGAACTTGACATAAGCTTCATTTAGACTGAAATATACTCTTAAATGATCATGCTTAAGAATGCTTATTTCAACATAGTCTTTCTGTGTAAACAGGTGGGTGATCACTCAAAGAATGTGCTGAATACTCATTCATTGGATTAAATGGTCTTTTGTGCAGCTCAATTTCGAGCTCCAATTGAAAAAGACAGAGTTTCTTTTAGAGAATCTTGGTAAATAAAATATCTGAAATAATTCTAGTTCTTAAAAAACATTGACACATTCTGTCAATATTCGCAGCTTTTCTATGTTTTTATGTCTAGTACTTGTACTTTAGGATTAGTGAGCATTTACAAATCTTAGCAATGAGGCATATTAAAAACAATTGTTTACATGTCAATGGCATGCAATGGTTGGCCATTTTTCCCCAGAGTACAGTCTGAAAGTAAAGTTTTTTTTTCCTTTGTGGCACTTGCTACTATGAAGATTCCTGAGCTGAGGTTTCTTTTTTTAATGATTTCTCCTCCAAGTAATCTCCAATCCACTAGAGAAAATGTTTCCTGATAGTTTGTGATGAAAACACCAGGAAATCTAATATGTTTTGCTGTTCCGCAGAGCAGGATATCCTTTTCTATTACTGTTCCTCTTTTCTAGCTTATCCTGTCACAAAGACAAGGCAAGGCACACAAGTATAAGTGGCATTCTGAATACACTGGATTGGTCCTACTCTACTATGTGAGCTATCACAACAAAACACTGAGAATTTCAGGATGGCACAATATATCACTGGTTACCATCTCTCTGCTTCATTCTCCACCAAGTACAGAAAAGGAAAAGTACATTTCTTTCCTAAAGTATAAACTGAACAGTAATTGAACTAACTACAATTTAGCTGAACTGACGCCAAGTCCTGGATGTAATTTATTTTTCAATCTTCTTCACTTATTATCAGGTCAGATTGTTGCGTTTAAAACTATGTAGAGTTTAAAATAACATTTTCATTTGTTTCCAAAAAAAGAAAAAGTATCTGCAACTAAATACAGTATCTTTAGCTGTTATATGAAATCTAATAACTAGCATAGTTCTACATTATAATAGTAACATGATTGGAAGAAATAATTGTCCTGTCATATGGTTATCCACAAGACTAGAACACACCAAACAAAAATGACATTTCTGCATAAAATAGTTGTTTTAAAGTTGTTTGTCATACATTACAATAAAACTATCGGAGACCGGACTAGTCCAGTGTAGCCACACCATGCTTTTCCCCACACAGCTCCAGAACATTGACAGGTCTCTCCAATGTGTGTACATAGGGAGAGAGCTATTAAAGCACCTCTCCAGAATTTTTTTTTATTTTATCTCTGGAGGGGTGCTTAAAATCTAAGTCCCCTGCTCCTGGCTTTATACTCATTTTTCGGTGTCTTCATCTGCTATCACCACTGCTGTTGTCTGTCTCTGACAGTTTGGGACCTGCCAGCTGCTTCAATGTTTCAAGGAGCAAACCAGAAGTCACAACTCATTACAAGTCTATGGGAGTCTTATATTGTTAGGGCTGGCGGAATGCACAAAATAAATATAAATAATAAGTGCGTTCGCAGCCCGGGGTCCACCGTGCAGGCAGAGCCTGCTGCTAGTAGGATGGCGGTAAGGCGAACTCTGTTACTTCACAGAGTCGCAACTATAGACACTGTGGCCCTATATGGCTGTATAAGCGAACTCTGTTACAAAACAGAGTCGCTAAGGTAGAAACGCAGAAATATGGACTGTGTTCTGTTAACTCCACAGGTATGCACAGACAACTGCTGTGCGGACAGCAGCCCATAGTAGCGCAATCAGCAACGCAATCAGACAATCTCCTCATGGAGAAGCCAGTATTCTAGGGGCTTATTTCAGCCGAGCCCTAA
>VIAB01031407.1:9896-21095 GCA_009801035.1 Oophaga pumilio | reverse complement strand
AATGTCTAGTGTGTCTCCCTTCCTTCATCTGCAGCTGAAAAATAGGTCCAAGCTGATATATGTTTTGCCTTTAGTCTTGGTCACACGCTAAAACCCCAAAACTATTGAAAGAAAAACAGATATCATATGTCTATAAATGATTAATAAATCTGTCACAGGAAAAAAAAATTCTAAAAAATTAAACTAGTTTATCCCAGCAGAAAATACACAGCTAGAAAGAATCTAGTTAATAAAGTCAAAACACATGCGGTGTTAGGCTCTGTTCAGACAGGCGCAGAACTTTGCGGACGTGTGCAGGAGCTGCCTGCTATTTACATGCATTAGTCTGGACCGTAAACCATGTATGCTGCAAGTTTTTCCAAGTGATCCCAAGGTCCATGTAAAAAAAATAGCACCGCGGCTAACATTGATCCATTGCACTCACGGACAGAATATGCACTTGTGTGAACGTCTCAAGCTGTATGTACAGTACAACTTTCTCATACATTTATATTAGAAATCCTGGCTGCTGGTTTAACAATACCTGCTGGCCTTCTGGTAATGAAATATTTATGCTACATTCAGGGGTAGAAAATTGTTCTTGGTCTCCTGCTCACAGCTGAGGGTTTGTTACAATTTGTCAATCTGGATTAGCCATAGTGTTGTAAACACAGTAGCAACACAAATCTCCACTGTCCCAACAGCTGATCTAAAGGGCTTTTCCAGGTTTAGAGAAAGATGGCTGCTTTCTATCAGAAACATCGCCACCCCTGACTAGTTATTGTAACTCCGTCCAATTATACTGGATGGAGCTGATCTGCGATATAATGCATGACCCATGTTCAGGGGTGGTGCAGTTTCTAAAAAACAAAAAAAAAGCCATCTATTCTATTATTTCTAAACACTGTTTTTCGGTGATTACTTTGTATCTCCGTTCATACTGCACCCACACACACAAATGATACACCATTTGAAAGGTAAACTTGCCCCCTTCAGCAAGAAAATAGCCAAACAAACCACACATCAACGATTTGATCACAAAATACAGTTTAAACATTAATTTTCATAAACCTGCTGTAAGGAAAAATGACCCACCACAGTACCCCAAAGCACACTACCACAAAGCTGCTCACAGACATCATAAACAAATCCAAACATTTGCCTTGGGGGTTTTCCAGCTTGCCAAACTGCTTGCTCAGCCTATTTTAGCCAAATTGGAGGATTGCACACTTCACTGCAGGTGAGGCAAATATGCAAACACATTTGTAAACATGCACTGCCTATTGAATTGCACACTTGCTCCGTTCATACTCCACCCACACAAACAAATGATACACCATTTGAAAGGTCAAATTGCCTGCAAGTGGCAGCGCACTACCCCAAAGCACACTACCACAAAGCTGCTTACAGACATCACAAAGAAATCCAAACATTTGCCTTCCGGTCTTTCCAGCTTGCTCAAGTGCTTGATCAGCCTATTTCAGGCACATTGGAGGATTGCACACGTCACTGCAGGTGAGTCACATATGCAAACACATTTGTAAACATGCACTGCTTTTTCACTGATTACCTTTCAAATGGTGTATCATTTGTGTGTGTGGGGCGAAGTAAACTTGCTCTCTTCAGCAAGAAAAGAGCCAACAAACCACACATTCACGATTTTATCACTAAATACAGTTTAAACATTTATTTGCATAAACCTACAGAAAAACACAATGACCTGCAGGTGGCACCTCAACCGGAAGACATTTTTTGGCCTCTACTTATCAAACCAATTTATTGTATTACCAATCTACATATATAAACAAACATATACATACCTGTCTGTGTTCATCACCTCATGAAATACATTTACATTTGACCAGCTTGCTTTTTCTGAAATAGCCTGAGCCCCCGACGACCAATGTGCAAAAATTTTGCACGGGCCAAGCTAGTTTTTTTATATTCCTGGACAAAACCTTTAATGCTTGCATAAACTAAAATTGTGCTAAAGGGAATTACATCTGTAATGAGTTCAATCTCTGCATGTCAAGAACTATGTCTGTATTCACTGACAGCAAGCAGAGAACTATGTCTGTATTCACTGACAGCAAGCAGAGAACTTAAAGGGGTTGTCCATCCGATATCTGAAAAATGCTTGGAATTTTTTGAAATAAGAAAAGAATGATCACTCATGTGTCATGGTTCCCGTTCAGGTTTCCCTCCTTCATGCTCTATCAATGATGTGCTGATACAGACTGGTGGTAGCAGTGATGTGCCAACACCACTAATGTCACTGCTGCAGCCAATTCCAACATGTCATTGATGTGGCTAAAAAAACATAGGCCAGCAGGAGACCCAGGAGGGGCGAGACTGGAGGCCACAAGGGACCAGTCAGGTATAAAAGTGATTTTATCTAACAAAATGATCTGTAATAGGCTCACTCTATGAGCGCATGACCTCTCCTGTTCAGAACTCACACACTGTGCCAGATTGCTGTGTTCTGCGCCCACTGTACAGCTCCTTGACACATTACAGCCAGGACAAAATGGCTTTGGACAAAGCAAAGGCTAAATACATATTTGGAAATCTGAATATTTCCTATAAATAGCAATGTTCTTTAAAAATAATCAGGTTGCTACGGTAACACTTGCGGCTTTTCTATCCAATTCCTTGTGGTGCTCCGGCAATAACTACAACACGCGTTAATACCTTTGACATTACCTCCGTCAGAGCAGAGCTGTGCATAATAGAACACAGAAGTAGCGATAACTACAAGTACTTGTAGTGAGTGAGTCAGTGCTCTGCGGGGGGGCAGCGCCCAGACACCATGAGATACACAACAAGCCTAAATCTGTGCTGATCACTCCACTGGGGCCATTCAGGTAATTGGAATGGTGGAAAAAGGCACATAGGAGGGTGCGCAAGCTCCTGGACTACTAGGCTGTTTATGAACGGTTTGCTTTTTTATTATTATTATTATTATTTATATAGCGCCATTAATTCCATGGTGCTGTACATGAGAGGGGTTACATACAAAGTTATAGATATAGTTTACAGTAAACAAATTTACAATGACAGACTGGTACAGAGGGGAGAGGACCCTGTCCTTGCGGACTTACATTCTATATTCTTTTTTAGAATATTTATACTTAACCCTTTCACCCCAAGCCGATTTTCACCTTCCTGACCAGGCCAATTTTTTCAATTCCGACCACTGTCACTTTACGAGGTCACAACTCAGGAACGCTTGTCATTTTTACAACAAAATTTACAAAACCATTTTTGTTTTTTATTTTTGTAAAGACCACATCAAATTTGACTAAGAGGAGTCTATACAATAGAAAATACTCAAAACTGACACTATTTTAAAAACCGGACCCCTAAAATGTTTTTAGCTCCAAATTTTGTATTTTCACAATGTTAACAGGAGAAAATAGACCCCAAAATTTGTTCTGCAATTTCTCCTAACTTCACCAATACCCAATATGTGGTCGAAAACTACTTTTGAGTAAATATTTAAATATTTGGTTCAGATTATGATCGCCATATTTGCAATATTTGCCGAACATAGCCGAACGCCATTGGCATCAATGGGATTACAGATGAGCGAATATGTTCGGAAACGCTCATCAAACACAAAATCGGGAAGAATATCGCACATTCGGATTTGGCGATCATTTTCTGAACATATTCGCCCATCTCTACTTTTGAGGCACAGTGCAAAGCTCAGAAGCAAAGTAGCGCCATATTACAGTGCAGACTTCGCTGCACTGGTTTGAGGGTGCCATGTTACATTGGCAGAGCCCCTGAGGTGCCAGAACAGCAGAACCCCCCATAAGTGATCCCATTTTAGAAACTACACCTCTCAATGATTTAATCTAGGACTGCAGTGATCACATTGACACCACAGGAGTGTTACAGAATTTTACACCATTAGGCAGTGAAGAAAAAATAATTTACATTTTTATCATCAAGATTGTGTTAGCCCCAAGTTTTACATTTTGATACTGGGAAATAGGTAAAAATGGCAATAGAATTTGTCCCACAATTTCTGCTGAATGTAGCAATACCCCATATGTGGCTGTACAGTACTGCTTAGCCACACGGCGAGACTCGGGAGGGACGGAACGCTATTTGCCTCCTGGAAAGCAGATTTTCCTAGAATAATTTGCAGACTCCATATACAGAGCCCTTAAGTGCTAGAAAAGCATAATCCCCCATCAAGTGACCCCATTTTGAAAAATACACCCCTCTGGGAATTTATCTACAGGTGTAGTGACGATTTTGACTCCATGGATGTTTTCCAGAAACAAGCAGCAGTGGAAGTGGCTGAGTGAAAATTGCAAACTACCGTTATAGTGACCAGTACATTATGCCCAGCTCATGCTTCTGGAGACATGCACCCGTAAATTAGGCGGGCTCTCATCACTACAGAAATGCCAAACATGTGGGCGCTAAATTTGGTTTAGACACACTGGGACTCAGAAGGCATGGGAGGGGGAGGCATTTGGATTTGGGAGCGCAGAATTTTCTTAATTTCCTTTGAGGGGCGAGGAGCCACTTAGCCTTTAAGAGCTCTTGTGCTACCAGTAACATGGAAAGCCCCTATATTTCCGTTAACAGATGACAGACCTGAGTGGGGACTTGCTTTTTTTAGTAGATTGAGTTTAAGCTTTTATTGGGATAATTTTACATAAAATTTATCCGGCGCTCTTTCGGGTTCCCATCTAAATCTCGGAGTGACGCAATTCAGATGAAACCCCCCGAGGGATCCATTCACTATAATGAGGCAGCAGAGTTACTCTGGACACCGTCTGGCCTCTGTTCAGCATTGTTCTTCTTTTCAGAAGTGCACAAAACTGTGGTCAACCGAGCTTTTATGCTCCCCTAAAAAGACGCACACCACCAGATCACAGGTCCTATTGCATCCACAGTAACTCCATCTGCCTCAATATAGGGAATCTTCCGCAGGGGGTTCCATTTGAATCACGTAGTTCAAGGATTTACTCGGAGACCACGATGTAAGCGCTCAGCACAGAGCGCAGGATAAATGTGCGCCGAGCCTTACTGTGAAATCAACAGAAGTTGAAGAATTGGTTTTATTTATTTTTTACTCCGTTCCCCGTGCGATATAAGCGATTAGACAAATTTATTCTTCGGGTCGGTGCGATTACAGCCATACAAGATTTATATCGGGTTTTTATGTTTGGCAGCTGTTAAGACTCTTTTTATTGCAAAAAAGTTTTTTCATCCCCATATGTAGATGGCTATAATTTTTCCATATTTCGACTGACAGCTGTGACAGCTTCTTTTTTGCGGGATGAGTTGATGTTTTTATTGATACCATTTTCAGGTACATAACTTTTTTATCACTTTCTATTCCGATTTTTGGGAGGTAGAAAAGTAAAAAATAAAAAACAGCAATTCAGGATTTTTTTTTTTTTTTAAATACTGCTCCGCATGTGGTAAAAAGATCGCTTTATTCTTTGGGTAAGGACGATTACAGCGATACCCCATTTATATCTTTTTTTTATGTCTTAGCGATTTTATACAAAAAATTATTTTTGCATAGGTTTATTCTGAGAGCTGAAACTTATTTTTCTCCTGATGGGAGTTGTATCACAGCTTGTTTTTTTGTGGGACAAGATGAGGTTTTCAGCTGTACCATTTTTATTTACATTCGTCTTTTTGATCACATTTTATCGCACTTTGTTTTGTTAGGCGGTATGATGATGAAAAGCGAGGCAAAAAAGTCTTATAGAGCGGGTCACTCCGGAAGCGTCGATACTAAATACTTTTACATACATTATATATATATATAATATTTTTTCTTTTTTTTTTGTTTTTTGAGGATTTTTTTTTTATATTTTTTATAACTTTTTTTTTTTTTTTACATTGTCCCACTATAGCACATCATCCTTATACTGACAAATTGCTGATCTGCTACTCTGCAATGCTTCTGCAGGGCATCATACCAGTGTCTGACAGGAAAGGGAGCAGGCGTGTCAGCTCCTGCTTTTAGCAGATGCTCACAAGCCACCTTCCCTGCAGGACCCTGAAGGACCCCTCGGTCATCCATGCAGACCATCAGCCCAATGCGATCTCATCGAGTTCTGCTGATGGGAGCAGACAGGTAGCTCACTCCCTACTTGATGCTCTTCGATGTCGCTGTCACTATTGACAGCTGTATCGGAGGGGTTAAACGTCTGCACTGATCGTGGGCATTGCTGCAGGGTCTCAGCTCTCAAATAGAGCAGACACCTGCACCCGATCACCACATCGCTCATCGTGAGCCCGCCCAATCGCGGTGCCGTACAAATACTGCACTTTACGGAACCACAGCTCCTTCGGCGCCATATATGTATGGCGCATTTTGGGAAGAAAAATATAAAATGTTCCCTCAGATAGTACTGAGATTATAAATCCCTTACGCTTTCTAATATGAATTTCTATTGTGCATAGAGAGAATATGTTCAAACCATTGTAGAACAAGCTTTATGCACTTAAGATAGACAGTCTTGTGGAAGACACTGCCATTAGGGTGAATTCACACCTGATATAACAATTGGAGAGGTGTCAGCGACTAAAAATGCATTCTATTCTTTTAAATGGGGTCTGTAAATATCCAAGCAGACAACCACATTCATTCCCCCATGTTTACACCCCTACAGATGGGTCGGTGGCTTGCAGTGGTGTAGCATAGGTTGCCAGCGCACACCAACCCGTGAGCTGTTAGTTATCATTCAGATGTACAAGAAAAACGGACCGAGTTTCATCAGTGATTTTCACCGATGGGATTGGAAAAAAAAAAGGTTTTAGACCAACCGGTAATTAAGTTTCCAGGAGTCCATCCTGACAGCACCATGGAGGACGCCCTCCTCCTCCTTACAGGGACAGGAAACACACGAGAGGTCAAAAAACCCCTCCCCAACCACCTCCCCCAGTGTTTTAACAAGTACCATGCCATGATTGACGCAACTTAACAAATTTATTACAACCAATATCATATTAAGATATCATGAAACAACACAAACAGTGGGGGAACTAACCGTGCTCTTAGGATGGATTCTTGCAAACATAATTACCGGTAGGTCTAATACCTATTTTCCACCGGACCTTCATCAAAGTACTGCAAAAGGAATTTCATACTCCCTTCAGACCATGTTACAAACGCCCCCCCCAATATTCGTGACTCACTAGTAAAAGCAGATATAGGCACACAGATACGGGCATCTACACAGATTCCTACAGAGACCAAAAACAGGTACATACCCCTGTTTACATTGTAATCAATGTAACAACGTCCTCAAAGGGGACGTTTTCCATCATCCACATTCGGGCAAGAAATATCATATCAAGGACTTTTCCATGTGTGAATCCTCCTATGTCATTTATCTTATTAAATGCCCTTGTGGTCTTTTATATGTTGGTGAAACAACACAACCAATAAAGGATAGAATCTCTAAGCATAAATCGACCATCCGATGCAAAAATACGTTATTGCCTCTACCTTTCCATTTCATTACCAAGGGACATTCTATAGCCCAACTCAAGTTCCAAGTAATAGAACATACAACACCATCCAGACGAGGGGGAAAATCGTACCTCATACATGAAAAGGAGGGAATCCTTTTGGATCCATGAACTGCAAACCCTATCCCCACGTGGTTTGAATAGGGAATATTACTTACAGTCCTTTATCTGATTTAAATATCTCATCGAATCTTGTTTGATCAGTTTTATTCATGTATCATTATTACATTATATTGTATTCTCATTACTCATGGCTAAAATATTTGCTCATCATAACAATATGATTATTGTTGTACCTCTACTCCATACTAATAGTTTTATTTTTCTCCACAGAGTCGTTTATATTGAATCGCACCATGCAATTCTCCTTCCTGATCTCACCTCTGGATCTTATTATGCTCATCTCCTACCCGACTGCTCCCTCTGTATTTATAATATAATTGAAATCGGCATATAGATCCAAATATCATTATCTATAGTACAGTCATGGACAAAAGTTTTGAGAATGACACAAATATTAATTTTTACAAAGTCTACTGCTTCACTTTTTCTAATGGCAATTTGCATATACTCCAGAATGTTATAAAGAGTGATCAGCTTAACAGCAATTACTTGCAAAGTCAATATTTGGCTAGAAAATGAACTTTATCCCCCAAAACACATTTCAACATCATTGCAGCCCTGCCTTAAAAGGACCAGCTAACCTCTTTTCAGTGATTGCTCCATTAACACAGGTGTGGGTGTTGATGAGGACATGGCTGGAGATCAATCTGTCATGATTAAGTAAGAATGACACCACTGGACACTTTAAAAGGAGGCTGGTGCTTGGCATCATTGTTTCTCTTCTGTTAACCATGGTGATCTCTAAAGAAACACGTGCAGTCATCATTGCAATGCACAAAAATGGCCTAACAGGGAAGAGTATTGCAGCTAGAAAGATTGCACCTCAGTCAACAATCTATCCCATCATCAAGAACTTCAAGGAGAGAGGTTCCATTGTTGCCAAAAAGGCTCCAGGGCGCCCAAGGAAGACCAGCAAGCGCCAGGACCGTCTCTTAAAAGTGTTTCAGCTGCGGGATCGGGCTACCAGCAGTGCAGAGCTTGCTCAGGAATGGCAGCAGGCAGGTGTGAGTGCATCTGCACGCACTGTGAGGCAGAGACTCTTGGAGCAAGGCCTGGTCTCAAGGAGGGCAGCAAAGAAGTCACTTCTCTCCAGAAAAAACATCATGGACAGACTGATATTCTGCAAAAGGTACAGGCAGTGGACTGCTGAGGACTGGGGTAAAGTTATTTTCTCTGATGAATCCCCTTTTCGATTGTTTGGGACATCAGGAAATGCCTCATTCGGAGAAGACAAGGTGAGAGCTACCACCAGTCTTGTCTCATGCCAACTGTTAAGCATCCTGAAACCATTCATGTGTGGGGTTGCTTCTCAGCCAAGGGAATCGGCTCTCTCACAGTCTTGCCTAAAAACACAACCATGAATAAAGAATGGTACCAGAATGTCCTCCAAGAGCAACTTCTCCCAACCCTCCAAGAGCAGTTTGGCGATCAACAATGCCTTTTCCAGCATGATGGAGCACCTTGCCATAAAGCAAAGGTGATAACTAAATGGCTCAGGGAACAAAACAAAGAGATTTTGGGTCCATGGCCTGGAAACTCCCCAGATCTTAATCCCATTGAGAACTTGTGGTCAATCATCAAGAGACGGGTGGACAAACAAAAACCTAAAAATACAGACAAAATGAAAGCACTGATTGTGCAAGAATGGACTGCTATCAGTCAGGATTTGGTCCAGAAGTTGATTGAGAGCATGCCAGGGAGAATTGCAGAGGTCCTGAAGAAGGGTCAACACTGCAAATATTGACTTGTTGCATTAACTCATTCTAACTGTCAATATAAGCTTTTGTTACTCATATGTTTGCAATTATATTTCTGTCTGTGATAAAAAACATCTGTCAAACACACACATAAAAACCAGAGGGCAGCAGATCATGTGAAAATATAATATTTGTGTCATTCTAAAAACTTTTGGCCATGACTGTACATTTGATTCAGGTATAATGTGCACCTATTACAAAGAGCGCTATTTCTCTGATCCAGGTCACTTCACTGATTAACCCAGTGGATGCTGGTTAACTGTTACGCTTTATTATTTTCCATTGGTATGTATTATGCACTTTTTCCTATATGCCTGGTTCTCCTACAAAATAGGCTCCTTATTAAGGTCACTCTCTATATAGGGGAACCAAGAGTCTCCTTTAGGCATTAACCCCCAAACCACATAACTTCCAGGTACGCCATTATGATTTTCTTATATTCATTTCTTATATTCATTTTTTACCTTGATTTATAAGTTTTTTTCATTCTATTTTTTTCATTATTGCACAGTTCAGACCTATAGGGTTTTACTTATTGTCAGTACCTACAATGGGGAGACATACCAAATTCTGACACATGCTCAATAAGCAGTCGGGTAGGTTATCTGATTCCTCTCTCTCCTCAGTCACTATCCTCAGTGCCTCATTGTCTATTTCTTGGACCTACAGTACAGACCAAAAGTTTGGACACACCTTCTCATTCAAAGATTCTTCTGTATTTTCATGACTATAAAAATTGTAGAATCACACTGAAGGCATCAAAACTATGAATTAACACGTGGAATTATACATTACACTTTACAAAAAAGTGTGAAACAACTGAAAATATGTCTTATATTCTAGGTTCTTCAAAGTAGCCACCTTTTGCTTTGATTACTGCTTTGCATGCAGAAAAGGTGAACGGATGGACTCTACATGCCTGGTTCCCACTGTGAAGCATGAAGGAGGGGATTATTCAAAATTGAAGCGGTGAGCAGTCCAGCTCACCCCAAACCATCTCGATTGGGTTCAGGTCTGGTGACTGTGGAGGCCAGGTCATCTGGCATAGCACCCCAACACTCTCCTTCTTGGTCAAATAGCCCTTACACAGCCTGGAGGTGTGTTTGGGGTCATTGCCCTGTTGAAAAATAAATGATGGTCCAACTAAACGCAAACCGGATGGAATAGCATGCTGCTGCAAGATGCTGTGGTAGCCATGCTGGTTCAGTATGCCTTAAATTTTGAATAAATCCCCAACAGTGTCACCAGCAAAGCACCCCCACATTATCACACCACCTCCTCCATGCTTCACGGTGGGAACCAGGCATGTAGAGTCCATCCGTTCACCTTTTCTGCGTGCAAAGCAGTAATCAATGCAAAAGGTGGCTACTTTGAAGAACCTAGAATATAAGACATATTTTCAGTTGTTTCACACTTTTTTGTAAAGTGTAATGTATAATTCCACGTTTTAATTCATAGTTTTGATGCCGTCAGTGTGATTCTACAGTTTTCGCAGTCATGAAAATACAGAAAAATCATTGAATGAGAAGGTGTGTCCAAACTTTTGGTCTGTACTGTATGTCTATGATTAATTTAGCTCTCTCATTGTATTCTAAATTTTATTGTGTTACATGTCATCATTATGTATTATATTATGTAAAATTTTTGCAGTACTTTGATGAAGGTCCGGTGGGACCGAAACGTTGTTTTGGACTGCATTAAAATTCATCTTTTGCTTACAAGTTGAGTGCCAAGTTATTATTTACTATATTGTCACGGGTTGGGACCTTAATTGTGCACCACTCACAGTACAGTCATGGACAAAAGTTTTGAGAATGACACAAAT
>VIAB01031399.1:14535-24904 GCA_009801035.1 Oophaga pumilio | reverse complement strand
AAATGGTGAAAAAAAATTCCAAACTTTGTTACAACTGAACAAAACAAAATTGCGCCATTTTCCGATACTCATAGCATCTCCATTATTTGAGTGACGAGCTGACATTGTTAGTGATACCTTTTTAGTGCAGAGACAAGCTTTTCATCGCTCGTTGTTTTATTTTAATGGAATGTCGCGGCGGCCAAAAAAATTTAATTCTGGCGTTTTTTACTTTTTCTCGCTACGCCGTTTAGCGATCAGGTTAATCTTTTTTTTATTGGTAGATCGGGCGATTCTGAACACGCCGATACCAAATATGGGTAGGTTTTATTTTTTTTGTTTTATTTATTTATTGTTTTATTTTGAATTGGGCAAAAGGGGGGTGATTTGAACTTTTACAGTGGGTACAGAAAGTATTCAGACCCCTCTAAATTTTTCACTCTTTGTTTCATTGCAGCCATATGGTAAATTCAAACAAGTTCATTTTTTCTCATTAATGTACACTCTGCACCCCATCTTGACTGAAAAAAAAAAAAATGAAATGTAGAAATTTTTGTAAATTTATTAAAAAAGAAAAACTGAAATATCACATGGTCATAAGTATTCAGACCCTTTACTCAGACACTCATTTTAGGCCTCTTTCACACATCAGTTTTTGCAATCAGTCACAATCCGTCAAAGTTGGAAAAAACAGATCCTGTGCAGATTGTAAAACTGATGTGACGGATCAGTTTTTTTGCTGGATCCGACTGTCCTACCTGGTAATAATTGGAGTATGCTCAGTTTAAAAAAACGGAATCAGTTGCTGGATTCCGTCATTTGACAGGCAGCGACGGATTCTGTGCCCATAGGCTTCCTTTATAACCAACGGTGGACGGCGCTGGATCCGTCCCTGTCTGACTTTTCGACGAAGACAAAAACCGTTACTTTGTCCGTCGTCTCCACCCAATGGACATAAAATTTCCGACGGATCCTTTGAACAATGGACGAAATGTGAGGCCATCCGTCGCTAATACAAGTCTATGAGAAAAAAAAATGGATCAAGCGT
Organism: Oophaga pumilio; assembly: GCA_009801035.1. Taxonomy (NCBI): domain Eukaryota; kingdom Metazoa; phylum Chordata; class Amphibia; order Anura; family Dendrobatidae; genus Oophaga; species Oophaga pumilio. The sequence goes on along the minus strand of VIAB01031399.1, from coordinate 23,877 downwards.
CATCAGTTGCTAGATCCGTTTTTTTTTTTTTAAAAAAAACGACGGATTGCGACTAATGGTAAAAATCTGATGTGTGAAAGAGGCCTTAGTCACATGCATTTCGTTGTGAGCCTCCTTGAGATGGTTTTACTCCTTCATTGGAGTCCAGATGTGTTTAATTAAACTGATAGGACTTGATTTGTAAAGGCACACACCTGTCTATATAAGACATCACAGCTCACAGTGCATGTCAGACCAAATGAGAATCATGAGGTCAAAGGAACTGGCCAAGGAGCTCAGAGACAGAATTGTGGCAAGGCACAGATCTAGTCAAGGTTACAAAAGAATTTCTGCAGTACTCAAGGTTAGTAAGAGCACAGTGGTCTCCATAATCCTTAAATGGAAGACGTTTGGGACCACCAGAAGTCTTCCTAGACCTGGCTGTCCAGCCAAACTGATCAATCGTGGAAGAGCCTTGGTGAGACAGATAAAGAACCCCAAGATCACTATAGCTGAGCTCCACAGATGCAGTAGGGAGATGGGAGAAAGTTCCACAAAGTCAACTATCACTGCAGCACTCCACCAGTCAGGCCTTTATGGCAGAGTGGCCCGACGGAAGCCTCTCCTCAGTGCTAGACAGATGAAAGCTCGCATAGAGTTTGTGTAAGGGTTCGGGATGTTCCATGGAGCCTGTTTTGCCCTTGTCCAAGATAGAGTATGGTACATCGCCCTGCCCTTGAATTTCCTGTCTGTCCTACTATTAAAGTCTGGATCAGGAGATCCTCCTCACCTGAGTACCGTATTTTATACAACTCTGTGACCATTCTTGACTGGCCCAGCCAGTGCCCTGACCTAAACCCAATTGCGCATCTCTGGAGGGACCTGAAAATGGCTGTTCATCAATGTTCACCATCCAACCTGACGGAACTGGAGAGGATCTGCAAAGAAGAATGGCAGAGGATCTCCAAATCCAGATGTGATAAACTTGTTGCATCATTCCCATTCTCACGGCTGTACTAGCTCAAAAGGGTGTTTCTACTCAATACTGAGCAAAGGGTCTGAATACTTATGACCATGTGATATTTTAGTTTGTTTTTTTAATAAATTTGAAAAAAAAATTCTACATTTTTTTTTCAGTCAAGATGGGGTGCAGAGTGTACATTAATGAGAAAGAAATGAACCTTTTTGAATTTACCAAATGGCTGCAATGAAACAGAGTGAAAATTTTAAAGGGGTCTGAATATTTTCTGTACCCACTGTATATTTAATATTTTAAAACTTTTTTTTTTTTTATTTTTTTTACTTTTGGCATGCTTCAATAGTCTCCATGGGAGACTAGAAGTTGCCATAACCCAATCGGCTCTGCTACATAGAGGCGATGATCAGTTCGCCTTTATGTAGTAGAATAACTCACTTGCTATGAGCACCAACCACTGGGTGACGCTCACAGCAAGCCGGCACTGACAACCAGAGGTCTCCAGGAGACCTCTGGTTGTCATGCCAACATCAGTGAAATGATCATGTGACGCAGGTCACCGGTGGGTGGATTTCTGGCACGATTGCCAGAAGCACTTGTTAAATTCTGAAGTCAGCGTTTGGTAGTGGCATTTAATGGGTTAATAGCCGCGGGTGGATCTTGATTCCACTTGCGGCTACTGCGGGCACATGTCAGCTGTTCAAAACAACTAACATGTCCCGGGAAAGATATGGGCTCACTGCCAGATCTCACATCAAAGGGAAGGAGTCTGACATCGGCGTACTATTACGCCAGATGTCGGAAAGGGGTTAAGATCTTGGAATAATAAGATCCACAATTGGATGTTAAAAAAAAAAAAAAAAGTTTCTGTGCTGAGATAATCTTAAAAGTGTTGTGAGGCAGTGATCTGTGTTACCTGTAGGGGGTCGCTGTTCGTTCCCCCTAGATTCTACACAGAGGTGTATGAAGGCCATAGGAGTTCATGGCAGTCACAGGAGTAGCGGTGGCTGCAATATAGATTAAAAAGGAGTGCTAGTCTTGGACATGCTAGTGTCCAAGGCAGATGTAGGGAAAACCTGCTCTGGAAAGTTGTGTTGTGAAACAGACTGCAGCATGGTAGTCATGCAGTCCGTTTCATTCCCGGCCTGTGTTTTCTATGTGGCTGAAGGCCACAGGTTCCTTTGTTAAAAGCCCTGCAGGAAGGGGCTTTCTCCCCCAACCAGGAGCTGTGGTATGATCAGACCATGTCCCTGTACAGTCAGACACAGCCATTACACAGTACACAGCAGGGGCACAGTAATAAGATTATCTCAGCACAGGAACATATTTTATTAGCACATCCAATTGTGGAACTTATTATTATTCCAAGTTTTATTGATTAAAATGCTGTAGGAGAACCAGTTTCTAGGTAAATCCTAGAACTAGAGGTCCTGATTAGGAGCACCTGGCTAGCTATGAATAACCAAGCCATGTGCTCATATGTCTGTCAGCTAGGGGAGCTGAGCAGTGTGAGTGTGAGCACGCTGAGCCTAAAGCAGGGCCTGAATTCCTGTCTATATGAGACCCCATTATTGGTTTGCCTTCACTGAAAAATTACGGATTTTTGTTTTTACTTTTGTGCTGGAAAAGGGCAGTTTTCATTTAAAGAACTGTGCAAGGTTAAGGAGTTTAATAAACCTTAATCATTTTTGCCAAGAATCCGGTGCCTTTGTGAACTCTAGTGCCCACATGATAGAGTGAATCCTACAATGTATTTTGTTCTTTGGACAACCCCTTTAAATTCAAATCAATTGGGTAGAGAAGATGTAAAGTAGAAATAGCCACAGTGATATCCATTGCTTACGATCACATTCTCCCTTTGTTTTATAGATGAGGTCTAACATTGACAATGTAGGGAGGAATGAGACCAGACTCAGGGCCTTGAACTACCCAAATAAACACGTTAGGGCCAGGTTACTGTGAAAAGCCGAAGACTCACAGTTAAGGGTTTACCGCGACAGAGAGGGTCCAGAAGACCATGGTGTTTAACATACTCCTGCATTGATTAGAAGCACTTCACCATCCTATTATACAGTGCAGGTTTCTGCTAGCCACACAGGGGTTAATATTTTCTGTTCAGAGCTTCTGAAGCTTTCCTGCTTTGATGGTCCCAGCTGTACACTGTTGGCCACTACCCTCTGCTATATATACTCGCCTCTGACAATCAGGGATTGCCAATGTTAGGAGAGGCACAGTATTATCAGGGAGAGTGGAGCGTTTAATAAAGAAAAAACAATAACACCAGCTCTACGTATAACAACTGTCTACAGAATCATTTCAGTGAGGAGTGTAATCGTACCCCAAAGAGGTTATTACACCCCTTCACTCCTCATCCAGCGTGAAGGGGCATGCAACCTCTGCAGACAAACAATGGCCTCTGTGGTGATCAATGAGTCACTGCCGAGGCCCGTGACTGGTGGCAGCACTCATGTGTCCGTATGGCAGGATTAGGATAGAGCGCTTGCCTCGGCACATCCTGCCCAGGTCGTACAAAAAGGTGACTGCTGCCATCAATTAATGTCCTCAACCCTGACCAGCTCATTACCCTGAGGCACAGTGATTGGCTGCAGAAATCATATACCTACATTGGCAAGAAAATGAACCCCTAGAGACCAGATTTTTTTCATATTTTCTTTTAAATTGTTGCATGACAAAAAAAGGGGGATGGCAAAAAAAAAAAAAGATGGCAACTATAGCTAGTAAGAGTGGTTGTGCTGCAATCCAACAAGTGTCAGTTTCTGCTGACTTATTTCTAACTTGTCCGTCATCACACAGCCACATTCAACATCACTACTTGGGATTTAACATCTTTATGTTACATAGTCAGAGCCTTCACTGCAACCTTACCTGGTTGCCCAATGAAGGGGAGTGGAGTTGAGATCACCACCAAGTTGGTCCACAATAGCACCTTTAGATATGTAGAACCTGCAAATAGAGGAACATGGGGGATTATCCTTACAAGACCAGTCACTTCCTTATGTCCTATATTGGTATATGGGTGTCACAGATTGGTAATCCTCCTTCCAATTGCTGGAGGAGACAGACTTCTGAGTAACTAGTTTCACACTGGCAGTGTAATACAGTCTCACGCCAGGAGAAATGTGCGGCTTTCAGCAATGCTAACATATGATCATGGGTTTTTTGAGGAAGAGTTTTCCTGATATGTCTGCCTCATTAAGAAGTTCAGTTGCATTTCATACAAGCTTTGACTGTTAAAATTGATGTTAAGTTCCCAATAATAAAAAAATGGTTTGTATATCCGAACTCATCCCAAAATAATATACAGAATATTATTAATCAGGAATGAAGAAAAATAAGAAAGCATGTTAAATGCTAAAGGGTTATCCTCCAATTCACATAGTGTTCTTGTATTACGGTAATGTATGGTGGCTTGGTGGTTCGCACAGTAGCCATCCGGCACTTGGGGTCCTGGGTTAAAAGCCCAACAAGGAATTTGTATGGTCTCTCCATGAGTGAATGGGTTTCCTACAGGTACTCTGGTTTCCTCCCACACTCCGAAAACATACTGATAGGGGATTTAGATTGTGAGCCCCATTGGGGACAATGATGATGATGTCTGTAAAGTGCTGTGGAATTAATGATGCTACATAAGCACGTAAAATGAATAAAATAAACATATATTTATTCAGCTGTGCCAAAACAACTCCTTTTTAAATCAGCGCAGTTTTGCACACATCACTCTCCATAAGATGCCTATTAACCCTCTAGTTGCCATTGGAATCATCCTGCTGTAGTAACAGTGAACCTGGTAGATCATGTGCAGTGCAGTCTCTCTCAGCTACCTTCCTACCAGCATAGTTCTGTGTATTTTACCTTTAGGATACGCTATGTTCCAATACATTTATTGCTCTTGTACAGCACACTGACTGGATGATTTTATCTTCTGCTATATACATAAATATAGCTGGCTGTGTGTTTTTACAACCTTAGTTGGTTTCTAGCAGTGTTCAAAAACTCTTCTGCAATCTCCTACAATAATTTAGGCAGCATAAAGCTGAGCTTTGATTATTGCCTGTGGCTAACAGATGAGTCCTGGCAAACTGTAAATGCTTCTCTGTTGATGCATATTGCAGAAGATAATCCTCTGCCATATGTATTAACAGAGCAGCATTTGAAATTTCACATCACTGAGCTCTCAGCAGCAGGCAGAGACATATTTGTTCTGCACTGTCTACTAATTACAAGCTCCCTTGTAGAGGAGTTCAGCAGAGTTGAGAATTCCTAGAAACCAGCTAATTATGTAAAAACATATAGGCAGCTATACGGATTTAAATGGCAGCAGATAAAATTGAACATAACATGCACCTCACTGCTTATCCTTATTCTCTTTGATCACATGCATTTGATAGTGCATGATGCAAAACAAGTATACACCCGCTACACAGATTGGAGGAATATATTCTAATTTTGAAGCTTGTTGACAGTAGGCATCCAATGTTTTGATGACATGACAACTTTCCTTGCCGAGAATCCATGTGACAAGGATGCTGCAGGATGAAGCTCTACTCACTTCACCAGATCTATCCTATTGTTGATGGCAGCCCAGTGAAGCAGAGTAACATTCTCTTTGTCAGGTTGTCGCACATCATAGCCTGCGTCCACCAACTCTCTGCAACGCTCGTATATTCCATATCTGAGGAGAAGACAGAAGGGAAAAAAAAAAAATCAGACAAATACTAAAATAAGAAAATAGATGAGAGCATTGATCATCACAAAAATTGTAAAAAAGGGCAAAATAGCAGGCGACAGACCACTCATATAGATATACTTGAAAACGAAGAGAGATGGAGTCAGAAAGTCTGTCTATAATAATCCAAAAATAATAATAATAATAATCTTTATTTATATAGCGCCAACATATTCCGCAGCGCTTTACAGTTTAACAGTTTCAAAACACAAGTCATAGGTAACAACGTTAACAATACAATAATTAAAGCAAAATAAGCCGACCCTGCTCGTGAGAGCTTACAATCTACAATGAGGTGGGGGAGATACAAAGTACAGGTGTGTATATACAATGGTGCATTTACAATGATGGTCCAGCCATCTTGAGGGAGTGAGGCATGGATGGAGATAGTGAATGGGCTACACATACACACTTAAACATAGAACGACTTTGGTTAGTGAATGTGATAGGCCACTCTGAACAAATGTGTTTTGAGGGAGCGCCTGAAACCATGCAAATTGTGGATAGTCCTAATTTCTTGGGGTAGAGCATTCCAGAGGATTGGCGCAGCGCGGGAGAAGTCTTGGAGTCGGGAGTGGGAGGTACGGATTAGTGCAGAGGTTAGTCGAAAGTCATTTGCAGAGCGCAGCAGTCGGTTAGGCCGATAGATAGAAATGAGGGAGGAGATGTAGGGGGGTGCTGCACTGTGGAGAGCTTTGTGGGTGAGAACCAGTACTTTGAATTGGATCCATTTCTACACAACAAAATTTTATAACGCATGTTTCACCCAGAATAAATAGTAAAACAAAGCATCTGGTAGATTGTAAAGGACTCAGACAAAGTGAGGGATAGGGAGACCAAAAGTGGACTTTTACCCAGTAGGGATTGCTTAGCTTGGAAAAATTTTGTGAGGACCACGTCATTGACATCTTCAGACGACTCTTGAAAGTTCAAAATCAGAGAATATATCACATGTAGTACAACTCATGTGATATACTATGTTAAATGCATTTATAATCTGATGTACATAGGACTCACTTCGCGTGAATTGCGTGCGAGAACACGTGAGGGAAATCCTTGCAGCCAGTGAGAACCCAAAAAACAATCCCTAGGCACTTCAGAGACAAGCACAATTGTAATCCTAGAGGACTAAGGCTATGTGGCATTGACGGGATCCGTACTGGGATTAGACAGGTAGATGCCAAGCATCTACTGGCCCAAAGGGAATGTAACTGAATCACAGTTATGGGAACTATGGTACCAGAGGGCCTTAATGAACAACTTAGCTTTGCCTCATATTTATAGGCCTATTTCTCTGGATTTGGTTTTTAATTTGTGTGTCTCAAAGGAGAGGTTCTGCAGGTGGGGACCACAGACCACATCTAAGTACCAATGCTTTCTGGCTGATGTTTTGGTCACTTTTGAATGTTGGTTGTGCTTTCACATTCGTGGTAGCATGAGACGGACTCTACAACCCACACAAGTGGCTCAGGTAGTGCAGCTCATCCAGGATGGCACATCAATGCGAGCTGTGGCAAGAAGGTTTGCTGTGTGTCAGCGTAGGGTCCAGAGGCTGGAGGCGCTCGACAGAGGTAGCCCGACTGCCATTAGGTACCGAGATGAGATCCTCAGATCCCTTGTGAGACCATATGCTGGAGCTGTTGGCCCTGGGTTCCTCCTAATGCAGGACAATGCCAGACCTCATGTGGCTGGAGTGTGTCAGCAGTTCCTGCAAGATGAAGGCACTGAAGCTATGGACTGGCCCACCCGTTCCCCAGACGTGAATCCGATTGAGCACATCTGGGACATCATGTCTCGCTCCATCCACCAACATCACGTTGCACCACAGACTGTCCAGGAGTTGGCGGATGCTTTAGTCCAGGTCTGGGAGGAGATCCCTCAGGAGACCATCAGCTGCCTCATCAGGAGTATGCCCAGGCATTGTAAGGAGGTCATACAGGCACGTGGAGGTCACACACACTACTGAGCATCATTTTGACTTGTTTTAAGGACATTACATTCCACCTTAATTTTGTGTGTGACTCCAAAATTTAATTTTCATTGATGATTTTTGTGTGATTTTGTGGTCAGCACATTCAATTTTGTACAGAACAAAGTATTCAAAGAGAATATTTCATTCATTCAGATCTAGGATGTGTTATTTGAGTGTTCCCTTTATTTTTTTGAGCAGTGTATGTTTTTATCGTGTATATAACTATCTCTATTTTGCTGGCACCTTAATTTTGCTGTAATATTCTATAGGTGTGTAATGGAAGTATTTTATCAATATATTCAGCTTGGGCGGGCTGATGGCTATAAATTATGTGTATAATGTCCTTCTGCCTTATTCCTTTTTTTCTTGCACTTGTTCACTTTATTATGCACTTGCCACTTTTGTTCTTCATTTTTTCCCTTTCACTGACAGATCAATTATACTTCATATAGTACAGTAATTTATACGACACCAAACCGTACTCCCACCTTAATGTGATCCTGTAAATCTTCCCTCAGCGGACATGTACGCATGCCCGTGACGCTTGCGTTCCGAAGGTGTGACCCGTGACCCAAAATGGTGTTGTCTCCCTGACTCATCACGTCGCATGGAAAGCCGGGGGGAGGTGATGCAACTTCCAGCACTCGCGTAATGCATGTACGAATGCGCCGCCACAGATGTCCTCAATTCACAACAGCTGATGGAGGCACTTACAAAACATCATAAACACACATTATTCCATGACCCCCGAGGAAGCCCACGCAAAAAGAGCGTTGGGGCAGGAGTCACACTGGGATCCACATGGATAAGGACTATTCCTGAACCAGCTATTGCACTTTTTGCCTTGTCTAGGCGTATTAACACATTTTTGCCTGGGTATACTCTTTCAGGAACAGGATTCCCCTGACCCTTTTATTATAGTGTTATGTGTTGACCCCCAGACTCGCTTTGCTTGAGTCCTTTACAATCTACCTGTTGCTTCGTATTACTATTTATTCTGGGTGAAAAATAATTTTATAAAATGTTGTTGTATTATGTAGTAATAAATATTTTTGGATTATTATAGACAGACCTTATGACTCCATCTTTGTTTTCAATACAAATACTAATAGTATTGTAAAGCATACAAATGCACTATGTACAGGATCACGTACTGTTTTGTGTCTTTTGGTCTTAATTGCATGTAAAGAGGTTTTCCAGGCTTCCAATATTGATGCTTTATTCTTAGGACACTCAACACCCCTACAGATCAGCTGTTGTCAGCTGCAGAAACAGCGAATTCAGCTGTGAGACTGACTGTTCAAACAAAGTACAGGCGCTGAATGCTTCATGTCCGGGAGCAATCATTTATATACACCTTCCCGTCTGCTTATTTTCTACCTCCGCCCCTCTCTGGACCGATGAAGCAAGAGCTGTCAATCAAAGAGAAAGGAGGATAGAGGGAAACCAAGCAGGTGGGAGGTGTATATAACGGAATGGCCATGTCGCGATGCACTGAGCGTGGTTTGAACAGTCATTCTGTGCTGGCAGTCCCTTTAACTCTGTAGCCAAATGAGAAGTAGAAAACCAGAGAGCTAAAGAGACCTTGTAGAATTGTAGATGGTCTCATTTCACTGCTAAGTTGCAGCGAGTACAGTCATGGCCAAAAGTTTTGAGAATGACACAAAT
>VIAB01031398.1:18079-32064 GCA_009801035.1 Oophaga pumilio | reverse complement strand
AACCGACAAAATGGAGGCTGGTATAGGCCCTATGCAAAATGGCGACGTCCCTTTCCTTACAGTCATCAATATCAAATTGTTGGAAAACACCAGTGGTTTATCATGTTTTCCAACCTTCTTACTCTTATTTGTTGGTGTGTGCGGAACAGCCACGAAACCAGGAACACTTCTGGCAGTTCCACTGAACCATCTTTAAGCTATAAAGCAAAATGGGACTAAAAAAGATTGTGCCTTTTAATACTACAAGTCAATGCCCACGAAAAAACAAAATTGGAGACAACACACAATTTACTGCTACTTATTACGTAAGGCCAGAGTCACACTAAACATATGAAAAATCGGTCCTGCTCTCCCTGCCAAGAGTCACACGAGTGTAATGCGAGTGTCATGTGAGTACAGTCCGATTTTTCACACCTAGCATCCGATTTACATCCGAATGCAGTGCGATGCTATCCGATTGCAATGTGATTTTAAATGAGCATTTACATAGTGCAATTCTCTGTCATCGTTTTCAATGGAAATATTCATCAAAACACACATATATATATATTATATAGAATAAAAGCCGCATACAGTAAAATCACAGAGTGACAGGTTAGGATATAATAGATAGAATAGACATATACACATAGAATACATAGATATATAGATGTCAGTGACACACATATTTATATATGTATATATATTACATAGATATAAGAATAGATGGCAATTCAGCAGCACCGTAGTGTAAAATCACAGCAGGAGATGACATTATAAAATAGATGGATTACATATAGTAGATATAAATAGAATAGGTAGATATACAGATGTCAGTGACATATACGATTAGTACTCTGTGTGTGCAGCTTACTGTACATGTATTTAATTAATAAAAGATAATTTTTCTGAAAAAAATGATGATTAATTTTCGTAATAAGCAGAGGGAAAGCTGACGGCTAGGGGCAGATGTTTATATCCTGGGAAGGGGGTAATACCCATGGAGCTTCCCCAGGCTATTAATATCAGCTCACAACTGTATACTTAGCCTTTACTGGCTATTACAACTGTATACTTAGCCTTTACTGGCTATTAAAATGGGGGACCCTAAAAAAAAATGACGTAGGGTCTTCCTATAATTAATAACCAGCAAAGGCTATGCTGACAGCTGCGGGCTGATATTAATAGCCTAGGAAGGGGCCATGGATACTGCCCCTCCAGGCTAAAACCATCAGCTCTAATGGCAAATCTACCTGACAATGTCATACATCTAGTAGCAGCACCACATTTAGTAATTACCATAGTAATAGGTAGTAATAGGTAAATTTGAGTTGCGCCCAAAATTTTCGACTTTTCAAGTCTTCGTGCCAGTTTGAAGCTGTTGCCCCAAAATGGATTGAGCTGGGGAGAAGTTGGGGTGGGATGGGGCATGGTGCCAGTCTTTCTACTGTTAGAAATGCTACTCCAGTCGCTATCTGCAGTAGCATTTTTGGCAAAGGACACAGAGGCATATACCACAAATAAGATGAGCCAAATTCATTAAATGCCGTGCCCCCTTAATGACTTTGTCACATCGTACTCTAGCGAGCCTTTTATTACGACTGGCATGTGCAACTCTAATCTCAATGAATCAGCCACTATGATGTTATTGTTTTTTGGTGGCTCAATTATGAATGTTTACCGGACACATACGTGTTTACTATACACGCGCTTTAAGACTGGTCAAAGTTTGCACTCTCTAAAAATGATAACTATGGCCCATTTTATAGTAATAAGTGTGTGTGGTATCTTAATTTTTGCTAGGTATTGAACCCATTTTTAATCATCATAGAAACCTATAATTTGCATTTTTTATTTTATATATATAGATATATATGTATATGATATAGGCTTGAAATTGCTACTGATCGGTGGGGGGTTATGTCACGAGTTCCCCACTGATTAATGTCAGCATTGCTATGAAGTGCTAAACTCCTGCTGGCACACAAGCACAATGCAATGTATGGGCTCAATCCGCACTCTATGGGACCGTACTCCCCGCTATGAGCCCGGTGTATGGACCCGTTGATGTACTATTGAGCCCACACTGTGTCTGCTCTTCTTGAATAGAACCTCAGTTGTCATGATCACTCTTAGTTTTGCAGGCAAAAACTTTTTTAGAAACCTAAAGGGGCACATCAGAAAAATGTGTATACTCTGTTTGTTAAAGGGGCTCTCCAGTGAAGATAAGGATTTAATTCTTCATAGGATAGGTGATAGCTTATAGATCGGTGGGAAAAAAACACTTTTATCCCCATCAGAATGGAACTGCTGTGCATATTCCCCAACGCCGATCCAAACTTTCTCTATGTGGATGCTGAAATAAAACAAGCGGAGTTCTTGGCAGCCTTATAGGGAATGAATGGGGTGGTTGGGCATGTTTGTTACCCCTCCATTCTAACTAGGATAAAGGCGCCCCATTCTGCCAATTGTTGCGCTGCCCAGTGGATGGACTATTCCCTGCAGATAGGACATAACTTATCTTCACTGTACAACATATTTAAGGCCAAAAGATCCCATGGTAGACAAACCCCTCTCGCATACACTATCCCCACTCTAGGCATAAAACACTGTTCACATTTTTCTTAAAGTGTTACATTAAGAAGGTTTATTCCTTTCCTTGCAGTATTGCATTTTGAAAGTAGTCTCTAATGTGAGAATAATTATTTTTATTGTAAGTGAAAATAAGTCATTCTGTTTAGGAGCTTTGCAGCCCTCCAATAACATTTTGTATAATGCTGAACCTATAAACAGACTGGAAATAGTGCCATCTGCTGGCCATATAGGTTCACATACACTGTCATACAGGGTTATTCCTGAAAAGTCAAATGACTACTAGTTTTATTCATTGTACAAAAACAGAAAAAAATGGTGATGATCGCAAATGGATATTTTAGAGCGTGCCATACAAGCATCAGTTTAAGACAGAGGTGACATGTTGTCTTTTTACAAACAGTATAACAAATCCACATTGCTGTACCTAGCATTTAACTATAGATCTGTTCTATGTGCTGCAGCTAAAGACTGAAGCTGAGAAGACTTGGTGCAATGATGAGATGAAGAAACAAGACGAGGAATATGATTTCAGTATGGAGAGTGGCAAATGGAAAGGGCTTTCTTCCGGGCTGTCCGACGACTCAGAAAAAGGAGGACAAAAGTCTCTATCTATCTCACAGACTGGGTCATGGAGGCGAGGAATGACTGCCCAAATAGGAACGACATCATCTAGGCACAAATCCGGAAGCAGCTCACTAAAAACTCCAGGTGTGACAAATAATCTCTTTTTCTTGCTCTTTTAGATTTCATCCATTTTTAAATACCTTAACGTATTTTTTTAATATTCCTCTTTTTTTAATGTGTTCATCATTTTCGACTAGGAAAAACAGATGATGTAAAAGCTTCTGAAAAAGTGAAAGCACCACTTAAAGGTGGCCCTTTGCAGCGCTCCCCCTCAGATGCAGGAAAAAGCAGCGGGGATGAAGGTAAAAAGCCACCTTCCGGAATTGCACGACCAACAGCCACTGGCTCATTTGGCTTTAAGAAAGCTGGAGTTAGCTCACCCACAGTAACTGGAAGTGGGGTTACTGTGACTAGTGGATCAGCGACACTTGGGAAAATGCCCAAGTCATCTGGAATTGGAGGTAAAGGTGCTGGCAGGAAGACAAGTTTTGATGGGTCAAATCAAGATGATGGCGTGTTGCTGGTCAACTCTAAAGCCACTCTGCAGTATCGAAGCTTGCCGCGTCCCTCAAAGTCTAGTACAAGTGGTATTGCAGGAAGGGGAGGACACAGGTCAAGTACAAGTAGCATTGACTCAAATGTCAGCAGCAAATCAGCCGGTGCAACGGGCAGTAAACTACGAGAGCCTTCAAAAATCTCCGAGCGCTCCAGTCCTGTCAATATCACTCAAACAGACAAGGATAAGGACAAGGTATCCGATTCAGAAAGTGTCTCTTTATCAAGTTCTCCTAAATCAAGTCCGACATCAGCCAGTGCCTGCGGTACTCAAGGTTTGCGGCAGCCAGGATCAAAATATCCTGATATTGCTTCTCCTACATTCCGAAGGTGAGACCGTGTGTATCGCTGATTCTCTTACCATCGCCATTTGTCAGCGCTGATTTTACTTAGGTTTGCTGGTAACGCTATGACATTGAGACTCGTATGAAGGTTTCCGGGACACATCAATGATTTCAGTGTGTCAGGAAATAACACAATAAATTTGTCTCGGTTTACATTTCCATCAGGGGCTCTGGTACATTAAATTGCAAATTGTCATAAATGCAGGAAACAATAACAGAACATGCAACGCTTTTTTTTAGTAAAGTCATAGACACCGTGAAGGCTGTTCTGCAGACTGCCCTCCATATAAAGGTGTTGTTCACTACTTTTAATCACATTAAAATAGTCCTATGGTGGTCCTAATGTAAAAACAACCTATACTGAGAGAGCTAGGGCACTGTTTTTTTCTGGCTTACTAGACCCCCACTGGAACATGAAGCAGTCCAGTAGATGAGTTTGTGAGTTTTTTGCACTAGGATAGCCATGGGCACATTATTAAAGAAATTAAACTTGATAGACAACCCGTTTATGGTTTCAACATATTTATGAACAGTTCTGTGTACATTAATATGATGTGAATAATGATTTCTTAGGCTAAATTTGCTAAAATTCTAGCGCAATTCTGGTAGCAAAACCTATCCTCCTTGACGTGCAACATATCATTTGATGGTCTCATCCAACATGGTCTTGCTAATGGGATGGGGTTTAGTGTATAGGGGACAAGGGCCTAGCATGAGACATTGGGTGCCAAAAACGCACCAGAATTGTGCACTCATTTCTGACACAAAGTAAGCCAACTAAGAAATGGTGTTATAAGAAACCCGTCATCTGATTCATGTTACACAAACCATGGGCAGCGTGAATGAGGGCCTAGCGGTGTGATTGCAGCTAGGTATATTTGTCTCTCAAACTCTTCTGCATTTCAGAGACAATATATTTTAAATATCCGGCCGGGAACCATAGACTAGTCCGGCTTCTGTCAATTGACCGTGCTATCTTATAGCCAAAGACTTGTTCATCACCTCAATGGGAATGGGCTGTAGGGGGCATGGCCGGATTATGGACCTTTGCCGTATCTGCAAAGTATTTGTTCTCTGAAATGCAGGATTGTTTCAGAGAAAAACAACCCTAGCTGCAATCACACAGGAGTCTCTGATTTTTGCTTCCCATGTTTCCCTTTAGGCTGGGATCACACATGCGACGAAGTCGTCCGACAGTCGCATGTGAAATCCCAGCTCTGGCGCCGGCACTCAGGAGTGGAGTGCACGGTTGCATGTAGTTCTATGCAGCTGCGCACTCCACTCCCAAGTGCCGGCGCCAGAGCTGGGATTTCACATGCGACTGTCGGACGACTTCGTCGCATGTGTGATCCCGGCCTTAAGCATTAGACCTAATGCACATGGCCGAACACACAAAATCCCTCCCATAATATAGAGGAGGCATATAATATTAATAATAATACATTTATTTTATTTTCAATTAATGATCATGTCTGAAATAAATTATTTTATCACAATATTCATACTTTCAGGGAATGCGTAGTTAGGTAATGATAATTCCTATCTTGCAGACAGGAGTCTCATAAATATATGTAATAAAAGAATACATTTATGATTAGATGCAGCAGTTGTTGTTACATCTCTACTCTACTGCTGTAACCCCAGCTCTTATAGATTGTGATGCTGTCCACTAAATTTACATTCTGAACATGTGAACAAAAATGATGGAAAAGAAAAGGTTTCCTTGTCTAGAGAGCAGGCAAAATTAAGTATTTGTCTCCATAGAAGAAAATAAATAATTATGTATTTGGTGTGGGTAGCTGTCTCCCCCTTGTGGTCAAAGTAGATATTTCACTTTTTTTCTTACATTTCTTCTTGAAGGAATAACTTTGTGTATTATCATATAAATTGTCTATTTTCTTGTCACTAATAAGGTAATAAAAACATATTTTTATTTAATTTCCTTTATTGTCCACCATAAAACACATCTTCTAGATCTGGCATTATATTTGTACAGTGACAGATCTAGTACTAAGAAGCTGCCATATGACAATGACATGTACAGTAGCCACTGTACAAATCCTTTATTCTGTATACAGCCATTTCTAGTTCTAGTGATCTCAGATAATCCTAGCAAATATGAAGTTATCACATAGGATCATGTGTTGTGCTACATAGATAGTAAGCATTGTGTGACCAGGACTTATACTGAAAATTTCAATGTGAATTTTCTTAAGGGCTTAACTTGTCATCACTCGTCAAGCGCTCCTGATTCATGATTTGTGCACCTCTTCATGAATCTGACTGCACCATGCCGCCTCATCACAGCCGGCGTGAACAATACTGGTCTAGATGTATCGGCCCATAGTATGTTAGAACAATTGTAAAACTTTTCAATTCACAGTGTATAAGAATTTATATGAATGGGATATTTCTAAATCTCATTTAACACTTTGTTAAATCTGTTTACAGCATGTGGATATTTCATTCCTGTTATTCATTACATCCGCCATGTAGATTATTTCTAATGTTTTGAGTCAATCAAGCATGTTATTGCAGCTACTGAGATAGATCAATGATCCATGTAGTCCATAAATTATTTATGAGCTCCTGGTTGTGAAAATGTAAAAAATGTGACATAATACATTTCTGACATTTTCTATTACTTTGCAGATTATTTGGCACAAAAGCAGGAAATAAACCCTCTTCCCCCGTCAGCGTTGATGCCGTGAAGTCTGCTTCTGTCATGTCTAGCCCCAGCAGCACATCCCTGGCTAGACAAGGCAGTTTGGATTCTCCGTCATCGGGGACAGGTAGCATGGGAAGCACAGGAGGACAGAGTGGAAGCAGCAGCCCTTTGTTCAGCAAACCCAATGAATTAACCCCTGATGTTATCAGCTTAGGACATTCCTTGGCCTCCAGCCCAGCTTCAGTTCATTCATTTACATCGGGTGGTCAGGTGTGGACAACTAATTTGAGCAGTTCATCTGCCGGTAGTAAAGATACTCCTAGTTACCAATCCATGACAAGTCTTCATACCAGCTCAGAGTCCATAGATTTACCTCTCAGTCATCATGGATCATTATCTGGACTGACAACATGTACTCAAGAACTACAAAGCATGCTTATGCGGACTGGTAGTGTGAGATCGACCCTCTCAGAAAGGTGAGAAGGTTTGTCAAGAATGACTGACAATTTTCTTTTTTTTAATTTTCTGTTTATTATGTAGAATCAACATATTATGTACCGAGGTTGTGGTCATTCACACTTGTCCCTGTGCCCAGTGAGGCTAACAATCACATAATTAAAACACACATCCATGAGTACATTTATTGGCAGCTCGTCAGTATGATCAGGGTGGTGATGTCACGCTGTCTTATGATATGTGTACGATGTCAGTAAACTATTCTTAAAAGAACATCACTCTATACAACATATAGTTTAGCAACATCAGCATGTAAATATAGAATAGATTTACCTGACACGATATCCGTTGAACTCAGGGTTAATCTTGAGGACTTGATGCGCTGTCACAGGAAAGAGGAGGACCGGGGTCTAACCTGACCCTAAACTGGGGTCCTAACTAATCCCTCACCTTGGAGGTACTGATAATGGTTCAGAGGTCCAAGTCTCCAGCCTAACCCTGTCTCCTATCAGTCCCTGAACCCTGTAATCAGTCCTAAGAAGGATCCTGATTACCACCAAAGGGATATGGGCTGATCTCTGTTAAATACACAGATAAGACATATAAGACAGACTGGAGAAAACACAGACTTGCACACACACTCAAACACCGAAGGAACATAAATGGTCTGGGATATAAAACTCTAAGCAAGGTGAGCTTAAATCAACTAAGGAGCTCTTTAACTTAAGTCTATACAGATCTGATCCTATCTGTGGTCTGCATGAAGAATTTCACTGGCAACTCCCAAAGCAGACAACCAGGGATTTAAAGGAAACCAATCAACAAATAATCAATTGCAGCCGGGAGAAACTGCACCCAGTCCCAGAACTGAGCACAGACAGAATTAACTCCCTCACTGCCAAAAACAAAGAAACAGCAACTCAGCTGTGAGAAGTCAGAATGTGCAACCGCGACGATCTTCGTGGCGATGCACACATGACAGGTGAAAAGTCACCAGGATTGGTCCACCAAGCATTTAATTGTATGTTTTTGCTTAAAAAACGCAGCAACATTTCAGTACGAAACATACCAACCTGAAATGACACAACCAGTGCCACGGACTAAGTTCCTGTGAACTTTCTTGGTCAGCACTCGAATGCTGACATCATGGGATCTTTTGGCATTTACCAAGGCACCTGCAATGTCATGTCTAGGCCTCCCGGGGGCTTGTAAATGCAACAGGGACCCAGGATGATGGGATTCAAGTGCTGACTGACGTAGTTTTTGCTCATCTCTACATGTTACTATTTAGTTCATAAGGAATTTTGCCCTCCAAAATTATTCTGCCATGTTTAGGGTTTGTTCATACTACGTTTTTTCTGGTGGTTAAAAACAACTGTTTTCTAAGCAGAAGATGCTTCAGGAATCGATCGTTGTCTCAGCCATTTTCTGAGGATTTTCTTATTCAATTTTTGTAATGTTTTTATTGGTCCTTTCTTTGGAGGGGGAGATTTTCATACTTTTTTGATCCTTTAATCACTGAATAAAATGCTATCATTTTTTTAAGTAAAATCATTTTCAAAATGATCAGAAAAGTGCCCAGACATTTTTTTTTAGCCTTGATTGCTATTATGGATGGTCCTCCAGGCAGAAAAAGTCTTTAGAATAGACATGTTACGTCTTGGCATTTTTGGAAGCCCTGAGCATATAAAAGTCACTCAAAACCCAAAAGCCTGAACATATGAACAGCAAGCTGTTTTTTCCATAGAAATAGGTTGGAAGAAGCTTATGAATATCTTGTGACCTTTTTTCCCAGCTCAAAAAATGCCAGAAAAAAACGTAATTTGAACACAACCTTATGGTCTGTGTGCTGTGGCTTAAATATAAAAATACCTAATATAAAATTGAATAGAGCAGCATTTTAAGTGCATGCTAGGACACAATAGTGGAAAGTACAATAACCAAGAATGAGCAACTGTAGGCTTTCTTCCTTTTATATTGTATACATTTTTAATAGCAATAACTTTTTTTTCTTTTAATATTTTTGTCTTATTTGTAGGGGTTATCTTTATCTTAACAGTTTGCAACTTGACCGAAACACCCTGCCCAAAAAGGGACTGAGGTACAAATACTCCTTGAGCTTGACTTCTGCCTTGGTACACTTTGGGCGTCTCTTGCTTTCTGTCAGTCTATTTGGTTCCTCACTCTGTTTGATGCTGATCAATTTCCCTTTCATTAGAAACATGCTGCATATTTCTTCAGAAAGAGTACGTTCACATATAGCTTTTTGGTGTGAATTTTGAAGCAGATCCTCTTCAAAATCCATGTAGAAAAAATGTCAGTGTGACTGTTCCCTAGCATATCTTCTAGGCCAGTGTTTCCCAAACTCCAGTCCTCACGGCCCCCACGGGTCATGTTTTCAGGATTTCCATAGTGTTTGACAGGTGAGAGAATTGCTGATGCCTTGATGACAGTTCCACCATCTGCGCAATACAAAGGAAATCCTGAAAACACGACCCTTGGGGTCCGTGAGGACTGGAGTTTGGGAAACACTGGTCTAGGCTATGGTCACAAAACCTTGGCTGAAGAATGGTAGCTGACAGTAAGAATGAAGTTCATGAAGTTCCTGAGCCATGAAAGTCTTTATTATAGAAATGAATGGCCAAGAAGCTTACTTGTCATAGTTCTGCAGTGCATCCTCATGGTACAGGACCAGGAGAGATAATGTGTCTTCAGTCTCTCAGAACAAACTCAAGAATCTAATCTCAAAATCTTTGACTCCTTGTTGGCTGCTTTTACTTTCATTCCTATTGATCTATGTATCTTTTTCTCCAGTCTTTTGTATACAGTTATATGTACTGCTTTAAATGTTGTCTGTAAATTAATGGTATGTTGTTATAAGTGCATATTTTACACACGGGAAAATGGTGCAATTGCTCTATTACGGCAATCTACACTACTCTGCAAAGTACTTCTGGTTGAGAAGCTAAGCATTTCCATTTCTATTGCTTACTGTGGCATATCATTTCTAGCTGTTTTAATGCACAGGTTTAATGGTGTGCAGATAAAATCAGTGAAATAATGGCCTCAAGCAACTAATTAATACTTAGAGGCTAGCAAATACAGGAACATTCAGCTGCTACTTTTGGATGCATGAAAACAGCTGTTAATGGTTCCCTGTTTGGTGATGTTCTGCAGCAGAGCACACATTCCATTAGTAAAAACACTGAATTTCCTACCTAGACAAATAGGTCTTGTGACTGTCTAATTAGATTTTGTTTTGTAGAGAATTTTTTATATCTAAATAAACTTATTTAGAATTGGGTATTATTTTCTAAACTGCGTAGATCCCCTAGTCATTAGTTAGTAGATAGAGTTTGTGCGCATTGATTCCAAGGCCATTGACCATTATAGTGTTCTCTGGCCACTTGACGGGAGCAGGAGAACCAACTCTTACTTTACAATTGCAGCACATATGAAGAAATGCAGATGCTGTCAGGTAACAGGTTGTTCTCCTACTTCAATCAGCGGCCACAGACCACTGTTGCGGCCAATGGACTGGGTCTTGGGAACCGATTTCCTCCACCTCTATTTGTATATTTGTAAACATATTCATGTACTCCTTAGGCACATGCCTTCAAGTGGCTTTCAATATCTTGCACAGTATACAGATAAAATGATAGTCTATGACATATTTGCACTGTCTTGTAATGTAATAGACCTTTACTTACTAATGAGGTCACTTTTTAAGGTGCCTCTTTTTTCAACATCAACAGGCCTTAAGGAGGTATTTTCAACTTAGAGCTTTATGGTATTTCTACAGGATATACCCTAAATGTGTCATAGATGTAGTTTCCATATCTGGGATTTTTACCTTTTTCAAGAACAGGAGTTTGTCTCCCATCAATGCGAGTGGAAGGTGATCGTACATGCTTAGCTTTTCCTATTTACTTCTAAGGGATTTTTGTAAACAGCTGCTCAAGCATGTGCTATGCAATTTTCAGAACTCCCTCTTGGAATTATGGTTTATGCATCGGGGACCACAGGCTGCCCCGAAGCACACACATGTTCCTCATCATAGATACAGACTGTGCTTCGGGGCGGCCTGTGGGCAGGTCTTTCCTTGGTTTCTCTGGCTTACAGCAGGAAGATAACAGTCCCGCCCCAGAGCACGGGCATATAATTAGCTGCAAAGTTGTAACATTAATTACACAAGAACCACAAGACGGATTTCTTCACCCTAGATATCATTTTAATGAGTGTAATAGCGGCAACATGACAATGCCTGTAGTTTACTTAGCAAAATTCTACTGATAGGTTCGATTTAATGTTGTATCCTCTTAAATAGTGCAATCCAAAATAAATATTGAGAGGCTTTTTTCACCACCAGTACACATTGCTCACGCATGCATGGTTCCTACATACTTATACTCTTCAGTTTACTGCTATGGCATTCTGTCTGATGAAGGTCTAATGTGGATCAAAATGTCACGATATTTGTTTTGCATTGCATCATTAAAGAAATCCATACTTTAAGGTTACAAGGAGTACCAGTCCTCTTCTTCTTGATTTACACGGTGTTGTACCCCTCCCAAGCACCCGCCTATATTGAGTGACCTGTATCCGACACATTATAATTTAAAATTTTCAGCAAACTAAGTATCTTCATGATAATCTATATATATAAGATTAGAGATTCTAAGTTACTCATAAAACCAACCAAAATCTAATACATATTTCCACTCCAATGTTCTTCTATTCCTCAGGTACACGCCATCATCCCGACAGACCAGTCAGGAGGAAGGTAAAGAGTGGTTACGGTCTCATTCCACTGGGGGGCTCCAAGACACAGGCAGCCAATCGCCGCTAGTCTCCCCATCAGGCATGTCGTCCTCTACTAGTGGGAAATATCACTATTCCAATTTGGGTAAGAAATTATAATAGATAAGGAATCAGCTGAGTTGTATAACTTGATACCACACCGAAACACTTCAAGAGAACCAGTCAGATGCTTCTACCCTCCAAAACCATTTATATAACTGGGTAGCCATTTAAAAGATGAACCATTTTCGACACCAAAGCAATGCTCCAGCAATGAGAAATCACATTGGGCGTCACGTGATGATGCATTTAGAGCTTCTCAACCTACCAAGGCGGTAGCCGTCACCAAGCTGCTTCTTCTCCATACCCTGGCACCCCACTTACAAACAGTGTCCTAGTCCATATATGATGTGCTGTGAAGTTTGCTTTGCACTCACTTGTAGTTCGGAGGCCTCCGCTCCATCCACATCCTCAGTTCTATGATCAGCCGCACACACATCAGGGGACACCCTGTTCGCTTAAACAAGTTCAACTTTATTGGACAGTTCAAGGAAATCAGTCTTTAGCACGCAGTATCGGGCACCCTCCAGTTCCATCAACACAGTACATTTCAAGCCTTTACTTGCGTTCAGCTCAGACTATCTCTACGTTTGATCCTTTTGTCAGCCCCAGGGATTTCTCGTCCAGCCCTACAGCATTCCCGAGATTTGTTACATCTCTCTCTTGCGGTTCCCCATCTGGCTTTCTCTGTATGGGATAGATTAAAGCACGCTCCTCAGTGTCTAGTTTAGGTGTAGGCCCCGGACATTACAGGAAGGTCTTCAGGAAATTTGGTATGACCTCATGCTACCAGAACTATATATGTTCTTAACATGCCTCCTGCCTACTGCAGCTTCAAATTCAACTTGACACAACCCTAACCCTTTCTCTTATTTTCTGTAATTAAATTATGAAGCAAATCCCCTTTTTACTTAACCACCATTCCCCTGTCGGGCTGGTCCCAAACATTTAACTGTATCTTTCACTATTCCTATTACTGTACACTAATAAGGCCTGCCACTTCCTAAGTACTACCCTATTTTCTATCCTGTCCTTACCCCTGAGCTGAGTGCACCACAGTTACCTTAGGCCTTACCTTACAATACCCACACAGCAGCATCAGTACTTATAACACTTTACATTAATCACATTACACTTTACACATTTCACACTACACAGTAAAACACAATAAAAGCGTATATCAATATTCACACTACACAAATTGTTGTCTTCATGGGCAGGTATAGACAGTCTCTAGCACACCCTTACATGTCAATCAACCAAAAGAGAATGGTGATAGGCATGGAATACAGCATGAGGCTGAGGGTGTAAAAGTCTGCCAGGTTTGCTTTAAGAACACTGGAGCTTATTTATCAGTATAAATTCAGAAAGTCAAAAAGGAAAGGATTATGGAACCTTCTGATGTCTTTGGAAGATGGGGAGCTTCTAGATTAGGATATACTCCAAAATGATTGGTTCTTATAACTGAGTAGTATGACTGAAATGTCAAACCATACTGTAGAATTTGCACAGCTCAATTATTTTTAATATACTGCATTAAAGTAAAATGGTTCTCAATTTTTCCTGAGGTTTCCACTTAGAAACCAAAGAAACTTTGAGAGCAATCTCCTCTTCCCCATTCAAGAGAACCTTGCGTTCTGCACGTTATGGAATTTCAATTTCGGCAATATTCTATTTTCCTACAAATATATGGTGCACTGAATGTTGTTTCATCATAATAATGTATAATTTACTTCTGCATCTATACTAGAAGTAACGTTACCCAACTCCCATACCCTCAGTTTGAAAAGGTAGCCCCCCTCACCACACTTGATAGCTAGATGCTCCATCTAAGACCACAGTGATTGCAAGTACAGTACATGTAGAATAAGCAATAGTGAATGTATAAAATATAACTTTTAATA
>VIAB01031398.1:0-13200 GCA_009801035.1 Oophaga pumilio | reverse complement strand
CTCTGGGGAGATATCAAGCGCACAGTTCATGCTAGACAGCCCAGAAATTTATAGGAACTGGAGGTTTTTTGCCAAAAAGAGTGGGCAGCTTTACCATTTGAGAAAATAAAGAACCTCATCCACAACTACCACAAAAGACTTCAAGCTGTCATTGATGTTAGAGGGGCAATACAAGGGTTATTTGGCTTTCTTCTGGCGACTAGACCATGCAGCCCATTTTTCAAGTGCCTCCTCATTGTGCATCTTGAAACAGCCACATCGCTAGTTTTCAGAGAGTCCAGCATTTCAGCTGATGTTATTTGTGGGTTTTAATTTGCATAGCAAACAAATTTTCTGGCATTTGTCACAGGTCACTGGTGAGGATGTTACCTTTAGTAGCCATTTAAACCAATTTGTGTCAACTTCTGTGCATGTTATCAGGCCAAATTTACCAGGGTATGTAAACTATTGATCAGGGTAATTTGGATATTTTGGGTTGTCATTATGGTGTAAAAAGAGAAAACACAGTTGTTTGACATAAATGGCTCCATCCAACCACTAACCATGAGTCGAGAAAAAGTTTTGGTGTTATCATTCATACTCTCTGAAAAAAAGGCCAAGAAAGCAAAAATTCTGCCGGGGTATGTAAACTTTTGAGCACAACTGTATATTGCCTGATGTGGGTTTTATTCTTTACAAAGCAAATGGTTTGTTTGATTATCTGAGAAAGGAAAATGTGATGCACAGCTGTCAGATAATCGATAAGGCCTTACACAAAGGCCCACTACACAAAGCTAAAACAACTACAACAACACGAGTCCTTACTATAAAATATAGTCATGATATGGTTCTTCGATATGCAACAACACAAACTGCTTGGGATTTTGAACCCCCAGGACTTAAATGAAATAAATCAAAAAAACATTAATGAATAAATCTTTATTCTATGTAATGAGTATATAAAAAGATGCTTCTTATGAGGGACACAGAAATGGCCAATATAAATTGACAAACAAATGTGATCTAAGAGGGGGCATATTAAAAAAGGGGGATATGCCCCAAATAACCACCCAAATGCACCCTAGCACATATGTAACAAGTAAGGTGTCAAAAGCATATATGGTATGGTGCCTCAAACAAGACGACTAATATAATATTTACCTTAACACATTAAGCGAATATTAAGCGCAATGTTTGAGGGTTTCGCCCAGCTTCCTCCGGGCACGTGTCAGGGTGAAGGATGGGTGCCACATAAAAAGAAAGACTGGCCAATGACATGTCATAGTGCTGTGATGTTCACAGTGGGAGACAACGCATGTTTCTCCACACTTCAGATGAGTAACTCCCCACTCGCGGTAGGTGGAATACAAGTGAAACACATTTTGTCCAATGAGTGCTGCAGGCAGGAAGAAATAGAGATCCACTGGAGGCACATGTGCACTGCCTGCACTATGGGAGCAGATAGAAGGTGGGCCAAATAATGAGAACAATTGTTACCCTGTGCTGGTCTGTGTGATATATCATGGGCAAAGGCAGGATTACAAGATAAAGAATGAGATGGTGAGCAAGATCAAACCCAGAGTGTGAAATGTTAATAAGCTGCATGAAAATGGAAGCAAGTGAATAGAATACCAAAGTGCTGGAAATGAATTCATGCATAAAGAAACTTCTCATTAATGCATCAAAATATGATAATAATGAAAAAATAAATATATAAATATGGACATGAGAATTGATGCATCTAAGATACCCAGTGTGAATAGTGGTAAAGCAAGTACATAAAAACAATCAACAAAAACAAAAAAGTGCTTCAGGAGATTTAATTTTGATACACACAAAAGACACAATAAGTGACAAAAGTGAGCCATGTATAGATAGATGAATGAAAACTGCATCAGAAAAGGTGTGTCAGAAAAACCGGACACAGGGTTGTAAATATGATAGATATGATAAAATATAATATATATAGAAGTATGAAAACAGATCAAATGAAAACTAAATTTCATAGAATGTAAAAATAAATCAATAAACCATATTCATGAAAAAGTTGCAAAAAGAAATGAAAAATAATTCATAGCTTAATAACCACAGTGTATGACAATAATAAAATATTGCAATAAAGATAACATATACAACTATAAGTATAAAAATATATGAAAATGATGTGAAATATAAAAATTTAATGCTAAAATATGTATCTGGTGATGAAAAAAGTGTGTTGTAAAATCCAGCAGAAAATTAATAAAATATAAGTGATAATAACATATCGTGATAAAAGTGAGAATGTAGCAAATATTGTTAAGAACAGGAAACATTACACAAACATGTAGACACTCCATTTGTCATCACCTGGTGTTCAAGGCGTTGCTGGCGATAGGAGCTGGTGGTCATATGACCGTAAGTCTGCTAGTTGCATACTTCCAGCCACATTCTGACAGGCCTTGTCTGGCTTTGCCGAATACACTGGTATTGAGTGAGGCCTTTGCCATATAGTCGATATGTGATCACATGTATGCAAATCATACTTACAATCACGCACCCGCTGCTCCTGGTCCTAGCACCTGAGAATTTTCACAGCATGCAGTTCACAAGTCTGTAGTCACATAGCATGACAACCCCTTTAAATAAGGCATCAAGCAGGAAAGCACTAGCGGGGGTCAAGTCATTAAAGTTTTTGCTACAGAATTCTGGCATAAACCACCATAGTATTGTAGCACACCTCGGAAGTAACTTGCAACTTTTAGACTTTTCACGTCTGTTCCATCCAATTACTGCAATATAAGCGTAGCATGGATGCGGGGTAGGGGCGGACTACACCCGTCCATTATATTCATGAAAAGTTAACCAACTTACTCGAGAAATGTATCCCATTGAAATCATGTGCCTAATTCAGTAAAGGGAACCTTCCACCAGGTTTTCCCTATATACAGTAGGGCCAGCACCTGTAGGCCCTCATATACAGCATTATAGAATGCTGTATATATGTAGCTAATCTACTCTGTAAGGCAAAAAAATTAGCTTTTATTATACTCACCTATGGTGCGGTCTGGTTCGTTGGGGATTACTGATCTTGATCCAGGGCCTCCTCTCTTCCTGTTATGGCACCCAGTTCCCTGATTCATGTAGATGATTTGTCCTACATCATACACACAGTGTCCTCCATCATGCTCCTGCACAGGCATACTTCTCTCTGTGCAGCAAAGTACTGTAATGCGCATGGCCGTGGAAAGTTCAAAAAGCGCAGATGCATGGGCACTACAATTCTCATCATCTTGTTTTTCCCATGATTTTTTGTGTATGGAGTGTTTTTTTTCTGCTTCTGTGGGTATGATCATACAGGGTATTTTGGCATGTTTTTAGAATATTTTAGACATAGTTTTTGTGTTTTTTTTTTCATCAGTTGATTAAGTAGTCAAATTTAGAGCATTTGTTTCAAGCAGAAGCTCCCCAAGAGTCAGCATGTTTCTTTTGACAAGTGGAAAAAATTAAACCATATGAAAAATACTGCACTATGTGCACTGTTGGTGCGTTTTTCCATTGTAATCAATAGGAAGCCTGTATGAAAGTATTTGAAGCGGCTTTTTATGTGGCTTTTGGAGCAGAATCCTCTTCAAAGCCAATGTATAAAATCTCCGTGTAAACATACCTTTATACTTTTGAATCCAAGTGTGATAATTTAGTATACCATGATTCTAATAAATAATTGATCTTCTATTGAGCTGTAATAATATTATAATATGTTGGAATGATTCGGTAGGATTTGTTCTAGCATGTTAAGCATTAGTTGTAATGCCAGAGAAGTGTAAGACTGCAGGCAGCGTTGTCAGTAGATGTCAGTAGTGAATCAGCTGCTTCCCCTATGTCAGTAGTAGAGACAGCAGCCAGTATGCACACAGCTGAACATTATGCTCCAGCCTTCATTATCTCAATTATTACTCACACCTCAATTGTTCCCGTGCTCATAACATTCAGTTTTCTCCAGGAACAAAGGTAGAAGAGCAAAAAAAGCGTAGGTGGAAGAAATTGTAGGTGCTGGCTGACAGACAGAATCAGTAATAACTGTATAACATGGTTAGGGACCTTTCTTACATGATTTACAGTAATTAATGTTGTCAAAGTTTTAGATTTTGTGCTAGAAACTTCTCATTTAGAACTTAATATACCGGATTAGACAGTGCGAACGGTGCCTAGTTATAGGGTCACACTACATAGTAGTGGGTCTTGTGGTACTGTGGCAACCTCTCTAGAGTCACCCTCCTAATATTTGAATTGGAGGTTTTAAGTGTCCCCAAAATATGCACAGAAACACTCCCGAAACTGGCCAGAAACGATTTGGGTGAGAATCCAGCAAGAAACGGGCCAGTAGAAGTTACGCCTCAGCAGATGCAAGGGCATCTACAGTAATTCTTATTCCTGTTTTCTTTCTTTTCACAGCAGTAAAAGTGTGTACAAGTTTGTTCCCCAAATGAGAATACACCTAGACATTCAGTCCCCAATGTCCTCAGGATTCATGAGGACGTCCCACATTTTTCAAGGATTAAAGAGAATTTGCCCCACACCACTCAAAAAAAAGCTATACATGGCATGTAGGTCTTTGAAACATAAAAAAAAGATCTGAACATTTGCTTAAGCATTCTCCAATACTGAATTAAAAAGCAGTGTTTTATTCCATATTCAAAAGAGGCTAAAGTGCTCTAGTGTGATCGGAGCACTTCTCTAGCCTCTGTCT
The DNA here is from genome assembly GCA_009801035.1 of Oophaga pumilio. Taxonomy (NCBI): domain Eukaryota; kingdom Metazoa; phylum Chordata; class Amphibia; order Anura; family Dendrobatidae; genus Oophaga; species Oophaga pumilio. Next base: position 8,492 of record VIAB01031398.1, on the reverse strand, counting down.
CCCAGACTCTAATGCCCACCTTCTTTTGCTTGACTTAAAGCTCACTGACTGTGTAGTCAAGCTAGTGAGCTGTCAGTCAAGCGTAAGGAGGAGTATCCAGCCAAAGAGGCAGAGCTTAGAGAAGTGCTCTGATCACTTCTGGAGCACTTCAATCACATTTACATATGGAATAAAACATTGGGTTTTTTTCAGTAATGGAGCAACGGATTACTTAAATAAAGGTACAGATTACCTAATGTATCAAAGACCTACATGAACAGTGTGGGAAGGGTGGATTGTTATGTCAGATTCCATTGATGCCCACATCCTCAAGCATATCAGCAACTTGAAGAAATTAGTCTTGTAGAATCTGTAAAGCTCAGAATTTATATTATTTCCTATCATGTATACAAAAAAAGTTCATTTTTTCACAGTTTTGAACCTAGAATTGCATTGGTTCTCATAAGGTGAATCACATAATTTGCTAGTCAAATTGCATATCTCAAATACTAAAATATATGTCATTTTTTCTAGGCTGAAGAGAAAGCACACTCAGAGGTAATTTTTGTTTTTTTGGGGTGTTTTTTTACAGTTGCAATAAAAATTAAAGCAGGTTAGAAATATAACATTACAATGTGCATTGTTTCCTAACTGAAACATTCTCAATATAAGTCAAAATTAATGATTACCGTAACTGCTGGTAGTCTTTGGCTGAGGCGGTGTGTGGATGGGACAAAGCGAACAGGGAATAATTGTGACCTGTGTACAATTCTTATCAAAACTAACACTGGATGGAAAAAACAGCTTTTATTTCTGTCCTTAACTTTTATTTAAGATACAATCTAAAAACACAGTAAATATGTTGCATTGCTACCCACAGAGTGCAAATCAGCGTGATATGTTCACAACTGCATACACTTTGATACAAATGACAATTTTAACAATTGGTAACAAGGACTGGTAAAAGAGGACAACCTCTTTGAGTTTAGGTGAGACAGTGACTTTTTTTTTCTCTTTTATTCCTTTATAAGCTCAGAAACATAAAATAACTAACAGAGATTTTATTCATCATCCCTGGGTCCGGTGCTACCTCTCAGCTGCTGCTCTGATCTTTGTTGATTGGCTGCAGTGCTTTAAGATGTGACAATCACTGGGATTAGCAGCACTGCTAATGTATAGGGCCCAAGCTGCTGAGCTGCTGTGCTTCAGTGCTGTCAATGTGATGTCACCAGTGCAGCCAATCAACAAAGCCCGGAGCAGCGTTGGAGAGGCAGTGTTGGACTTTGGAAGCTCAGTTTGTTTTATACACTTCTGAGCCTGTGGAGGAAAAAATGTTAAAGGAGAACTGTTAGCAGGATTTCAAACACCAAACTATTAATATGTGCATGTAACTCTTTCTAAGACAAATTCAGCAATACCGCTACATGGCCAAACCATTCCGCTGTTACTGAGAAATCAGAGATTGAAATGATATGCAAATGAAGCTGTGGATCTGAATCCTCTGTCACACCAGCTCTATTCACTGTCCATCACTGCCTCCCCCTTCTCTGTGGGAAGTCACACAGCATAGAGGCTGTTAGCAGCAAGAGGTGGCGCTGAGCGGGGAATAGAGCTGGAGTGACAAAGTTTTCAGATCTACAGCCTCATTTGCATACAGTAACAGAGGAATGGACTGCCCATATAAAGGTATTGCTGGACTTGTCTTTGAAAGAGCTAGATGCTCATATAAATAGTTTGAGGAGTGAAATCCTGCTGTCAGATTTCCTTTAGAAGAAGACAAGCCTTTGTAGTCTTTTTCTGTGAATGAAAGGCACCAAATTACATTTATTTGGCTTAATCACCTTTTCACAAGATCATGATCTCGATAGCTCGTACATGCCACATATTTGACTTTAAAGGCAATCACCTTTTGCCTCCTTGCTAAAGTGTTTATCATGGGCAGGAAATTGAATTTTTTTTCATTTTTGTTTTCAAGAAGTTCAGTTTTCCTTCTGTCTTGTGACTCTATTACTTTTTTAATATCAGAGTAACATGACCTGTCTCATAATTGCCAGATTCCTATCTTCCAATCATTTTGTGAATGGCATTTCATATCCTGAAAGCCTGTTCAAGTTATGGAACAATTTTAGTAATGTTCAAGATATTACTTTCAATCTTCTATCCTTTACATTAGGCTCAGTGACAACACAGTACTTTTGGCCCAATTTTCTATTGCAGTCTCCTCTGTCATGGGCAATAAAATAGGTATTTATTTTCCGGCAGCACTAGAATTATGCCTAGAGAAGAGAAACATTTGTGCCGTTGGTGGTCTACAATATGTGGCAAATTATGCTTAATTATTTTTGCAAATTGAAAATCAGATGAGTGTTAAAATGTGTTATTTAAATGCTTATATTTAGCAGATACAAAAGTTGCGTAGGGAACTGAACGCGTCACAGGAAAAAGTTGCGACATTGACATCTCAGTTGTCTGCTAATGTGAGTATGATTTGTTTATTCCTTGTTATTCACTGTATGTAGGAAATGGTTGATGTGAATTTTGAAGGCATTCCGGTACTAAAAATTGTTTTGCTTAACATGACTAGCATAAATGTTTGATCAATGTATTATCTACTATATAATCGTCTAATTCTGTCTGTCTGTAACGGAAATCCCGCGTCGCTGATTGGTCGCGCCCAGCCGGACGCGACCAATCAGCGACAGGCGCAGTCCGGCCACGAATTGGCGCAGGATTTGAACCACGCACGCCACCACTATCGTCGGGAGATCAGCGGCGCTAGGCGTTGATCTCCCGACGGTAGCCGCGGGTCATCCCCTGCCGCATGGAGGTCAGCGGCGACGCAGCCGGGAGATACATATTCTAGAATACCCGATGCGTTAGAATCGGGCCACCATCTAGTTATACATAAAGGCCTAGCCACTTCATTTTTTAGCATACAGCATCTGACTCATAAATAATGATAGATCCTTAATAGCACCAAGGTGTTTGCCTTCTCTCTTTTTGAAAATATATTCACCACATGAATACAACTAAAAGTTTTTGGGTACTTATACATTATACCTACAAGATCTTTCAATTGTAAATCCTTAGGTATGGAGTCTGGCTTACCCCATTGCAGCTTTAACAGCTTCCACTCTTCTGGGAAGGCTTTCTGCAAGATTTAGGAGACTATCTATGGGAATTTTTTCCCCATTCATCCAGAAAATAATTTTTGAGGACATACTATGATGTTGGACCAGAAGGTATAGCTTGTAATTTCATCGCAGAAATGTTCAATGAGGTTAAGGTCAGGGAGGACTCTGTGCGGCCAGTCAAGTTCTTCCACATCAAGCTCACTCAACTATGGCATTATGGACCTCGTTTTGTGCACTGGGGCGCAGTCATTTGGCAAGAGAAAAGGGACTTTGCCAAATTATGCCCAAAAAGTTGGAAGCACACAATTGTCCAAGATTTACCTTCACTGGAACATTAGGCCAACCCCTAAAAAACTACCTCAACAGCATAATCATTCATACACAGAACTTTACAGTTGGCACAATACCGTCATGTGGATTTTGTTTTCCTGGCATTACTTGGCTCGCTTCCAATATTTATGAAACAAGCCCCAGGACCATTTTAGTTACATAAATTTCAGACCTTAAAGACATATGCAAAAATATAGAAGCCACTCCTTGCAAACATGAAAATAAAGAACTAAGTGGAGTGTTGGAAGCTAAAAATATTCTTTTATTTATACAAAAATATTAAAAAAATCACACATAGGTTATAAAAAAGACAAACTAGTGGTAACAAGCAAAGAATGGGAATCATTTAAACAGGTGCATCCTGGAGGTGGGTAAGTGAATAGGAGAAAATCAGAAAAAAGTATCCATATATACCTATGTGGCAATTACACTTCTTCAAAAGACCTTCCCACCATAATTCCAAAATTGGCCCAGAAAAGAAATAATGCCAGCTCTTACCCATTCTGCTAAATGATCCCCAGACAACATGCAAATAAATCCCCTATGCGCGTTTTGCTTCTTATCTCATTGGTTTCTCATGGGGAGAGTGATTAAAAAAAACAGCTGCTTCGCCATGGAAATGGAAGCTCCCAATGGACCTATTTGTCTGAGGTGGTTTGGACCTCTGTAGTTATTGATTCCACTGATCACTGGTGACTTTTATGCACTATGCACACTCGGCAACCTTGGTCTGTACCTGTACTTGGTCATGGTTGAGTTGAGTTGCTGTACTTTCTAAACTCTTACATTTTTCAACAATATAACTTACAAGAGTGAATCCAAGGGTGATATATCCAGCACCAGGAGTGAAAGTTAAAATCCGAAAACTTGCTTTAATAGATATTTAATAGAAATGAGTGATCCAGTTGAGTCCACATCAGTAGTCTTAACTTGCCATATGGAAACTCTGTCAACTGCCTCCTACCTGTAAGAATCACATGCATTTTTCTAATATGTAGGCCATCACAACAGCAATTTTACTAGCTCACTTTTTGCCATTATGGCATCTTATAACAGGACCATGCTCTCCAATTCAGTGAACTTTTTGGTATGAGGCATTCTTTCACAAATCTTAGTAAAGTCAGACTGCATGGTTAGGTCCTTGTGGCAATGGTACAGAATGTAAAACCTAAGTTCAAAGATTAAGGATTTTTCCCAATAATTTTGTCCACATAGTGTTTTTTTTAAACAAATTATTAAATTGGACCAAATGTATTTCAGCGTGCATCCTTTTTGATTATTTTATGTGTAATATATTGGTTGTATTTTTTATGCTAATAAAATGTACGTGACAAAAGTAATTGAAGATGTAAATGTGTGCCATATGTGTTTTACATTCATTTGTTTCATTTTACTACATTTTTATTAGTGATGAGCGAACGTGCTTGGATAATGTCTTATCTGAGCGTAATCAGGTGTTATCCGAGTATCTTGGCGCGCACAATAAGATGATCGAGTTCCTGTGGCTGCATGTTTTTCAGCTGTTAGACAACCACAACACTTGCATGTTTCCCTGTTTCTTAGGCAATCCCTGCATGTGTTGTGGCTGTCTAATAGCCATGAGACATGCAGACGCGGGAACTAGAACATATTATTCGAGCATGTTAAAATACTCGGCTAACACCCGAGTGTGCTCAGATAAGACGTTATCCAAGCATCATCACTAATATTTATTTAAATTTGTAAGGAAAAATGACAAAAAAGCTTAGAAATTGGTACATTGTGTGCTTGTTATTGTGTAGGATTAAATAGATTTGAGCGAAAACAATCAATAACGATTTTACTTAGACGCAAAGTAAAATCAATACCTTCCACTATTGTCAGTGTTTTTTGTCTATGCAATTTCCATGTAGAAAAGATAATGTCACATCTTTCCACAGAAGATTTTACTTCTATCAGTACTTCAAAAAACACAGATGCGAATAGAAAAAATATGGGGCTTATCTTAAGAAGCTGATTTATGTGCCATGAATGCGAGCAGTTGATACAATTTTGATGATTTTCCTCTTTCCTTCATTTCCAGTCTCATTTAGTGGCAGCTTTTGAGAAGAGCTTAGGAAATATGACTGGCCGCCTGCAAAGCCTTACAATGACAGCTGAACAAAAGGTGACCTAAAAAGCTTTGAAACATCTGTAGATTAAAGCCTAGAAAGTGATGAAATGTTTAAGATTATATGCGCCATCACAAGGAGGTCAATTTTTCCCTTTTTTTTATAGTGCATCCAACAATAAGCTCTAAAACTGTTAAACTTGACCTTTCATGTTTTCTTAGTTTTTTCGTTGTTATGGGCTTGTGTTGGTTTATTATGACAAAATTATTGTGGCTTTTTTATTTTATAATGGTTTGTTTTGATTTAATTTGTATACTCATCTATGTACTATTTAAATGTGCAAGTCTGAATTAGCTACAGGGGGGAAAAATAAGTATTTGATACACTGCCGATTTTGCAAATTTTCCCTCCTACAAAGAATGGAGAGGTCTGTCATTTTTATTGTAAGTACACTTCAACTGTGAGAGACAGAATCTTAAAATAAAATCCAGAAAATCACATTGTATGTTTTTTACATATTTAATTTTCTTTTTATAGCATGAAATAAGCATTTGATGCAATAGCAAACCAGAACTTAATCTTTGGTACAGAAACCTTTGTTTGCTATTACAGAGGTCAGATGTTTCCTGTAGTTCTTGACCAAGCTTGCGGACACTGCAGCTGGGATTTTCATCCACTCCTCCATACAGATCTTCTCCAGATCTTTCAAGTTTTGGGGTTGTCACTGGGCAACATTAAGTTTCAGCTCCCTCCAAAGATTTTTTATTGGTTTCAGGTCTGGAGACTGGCTAGGTCACTCCAGCACATGGAAATGCTTCTTATGGAGCCACTCCTTAGTTGCTCTGGCTGTATGTTTCGGGTCATTGTCATGCTGGAAGACCCAGCCAACACCCATTTTCAATGCTCTTACTGAGGGAAGGAGGTTGTTGGACCAAAATACATGACCCCATCCATCCTCCCTTCAATACGGTTCAGTCATTCTGTCCCCTTTGCAGAAAAACACCCCCCAAAGTATGATGTTTTCCCCCACCATACTTCATGGTTGTGACAATGTTCTTGGGGTTGTTCTCATCCTTTTTCTCCTCCAAACACGGCGAATAGAGCTGATACAAAAAAGTTTTATTTTGGTCTCATCTGATCACATGACCTTCTCCCATGCCTCCTCTGGATCATCCAGATGGTCATTGGCAAACTTCAAACATAGTTGGAGGTACACTATAAATGAGTTGGCCACTATAACCTTATTTCGGAAAATGTGTTGGGGACATGATTTTGTGGCACGTGCTAATATAGAAGTATAACAGGTTCTTCTCCTGTACTTCTTAGTTTTTTTTTTCCCTCAGAGCCTGTACTGCTCTTCTTTTCTCAGAATGGCTGAGTATGGAAAGGCCTATTCATCAGCCTCTACCACCACCAGACCTATCCATCAATGTTCATCTCCACCAGACTTGTCCATCTGTCTATACCTCCTCCATATCTGCCCATCAGCCTCCACCTCCACCAGACCTGTCCATCAGCCTCCACCAGACCTGTCAACCAGCCTTCACCAGACATTTCCATCAGCCTCCACCTCCACCAGACAAGTCCATCAGCCTCCACCAGACCTGTCCATCAGCCTCCATTGCCACCAGACCTGTCCACTAGCATACACCAACTCAAAAAACAACTTTTCCATGTGAAGTTTTTCAATTGTAATTTAACAGTATCTAAATCTTCTGCATCCAATCTAGATCCTGATCTACCTCCATATTTCGTATAATTCCACTAATAAATATCTTTATAATATTTTCTATATACAGGTTATGAAAATGTCCATTTTTGTTGTTTATTTCCAGGAGTCAGAGCTTATTGAGCTTCGAGAGACAATAGAGCTACTGAAAGCTCAGAATTCAGCAGCACAAGCTGCTATACAAGGAGCACTCAATGGTTCAGATCACCATAGTAGAGGTAAATACTTAAACTATAAAGCTAATTTAGAATTGGGCTGTATTTGCTTTTAAACAAATCTCATTGCATTTTAAAATTTGTCCAAATGTCATTAATTTCTTTAATCTTGACAAGACATACTATTGCAGAATTTGGTTTCCTATATGCTTATTGTCAACTGGACAGTTCTTGATCTTATTTAATTCCAACTACTCTCCTAAGTATACTGTTTTTTGTTTTTATAAAATTCACCATACAGTTCCCGAGATATAACATTTTATCTTGTGCTGTGTTTATGCTTTTTTTTACCCTGTTGCCTACAGGGTAATTTTGCAGGGCAGTCTAAAGACATGCCCACAAAGAATCCTGCGACCCATGGCCCCTTAATAAAGACCATAAAAATTAGCACTACATAAAAATATCCATATCTTTGGAACCGTACGGCAAATTAAAAAATAAATAACAACAGATTACTCAGGAGCAGCTTGAACAAAATAAGAGCAAACATTGGCCACTTTTGACCTATTGACAAGTCTTCTTTATAGATGTAAGATGTTATTGGCTTGAGGACTTATTCTCATAGTCAGGACTGGAAATTTCTTTGGACAGTTGGAGAGTAATTGGCATAGCAGTTACATAAAATTATACATAGTAACTAACATTTAATATTAGAATAATGCAATGGTCAGTAACTTGTATTTGGCTCCTTAAACTATTGTTTTGTTTTTGATTTTCCAATAAAAGAAATATTATTGTGTTGTATGATACCTCTAAATATATTTTCTTGTTAGTGCAAATTGGGCTGTTGGGAATTATATAATACAATTAAGCAACATGTGAAAGTTGTGAGAGCGCTTGCTGATTTATTGGCACTCCTTTTTAAATATAACCTGAATTACTATCTCTATTTTTACGTATGACTATATAGACCTTGGAGTCTAAAGGGAAATATTTCTCCTTGTGAAGAGTTGCAAGTCGGCGTAAGGAGACTTATAAGTAGAGTTGAGCGATACTTTCCGATACCAATAAGTAT
>VIAB01031384.1:17034-32086 GCA_009801035.1 Oophaga pumilio | reverse complement strand
CCGATACTTATTGATATCGGAAAGTATCGCTCAACTCTAGTAATCAGAGATGGCCATCTTAGTAATCATTTCGAAAACATGCAGAAGGGTGCAGAGGTCCTTTATCTCTGTTCACTTCACAAGTGAGAATTGCACCACATCCATACTGCGTTGTGCCAGGCTATGTAAATTCTCATACTGCTCCAGGTCTCAGCGCTGCTACCTCAGTCGTTGCAACATGTGTAGAGTTGAATACCACGGTGTAGTCACATCGCATATCAAACGATTAACTGGTAGGCAGAAAGATCTCTATACTAGCGTAAGTGAAATGGAGGAAGTGAGCACATAACGACAGTGGTTTCTGCATCAGAACATCCAGGCTTGGACAATGGCAAAGGAATTGTTTTGCCATCAAGTTGAGGATGCGAGCCATGCAAAGCACATGTGTGAGGATGTTCCGGCATAGGGCTGCCACCAGGTTTGCATGTTTATTGCCTATGGCCTTCCCTGGTTCCAGGATGAGAGGAGAGAACTGTGATCTCCAAGGCATTTTAATTTAAACACTGCCTGATTGCGGTATGCCCTAGCTGCACAGTACGGAGGTGGGGGAGTTCACTCAGCAGTGTTGGAACCTGTATATTTTTAAGGCAGAGGTTGACGGCGCAGGTGGAGGCCCTAGAGGGGGTGGAGGAGGCAGAATCACTGGAGGAAGTGTTAGATACAGAGATTTATTTCTGCAAGCCCTGGGGATTCCAAAGCATTAGTGCTTTAGTTCTCCATCCCCTGGTATGTACTACTTTAGTTCTCCAACCCAAGCAGTTTAGCATTTTAGTTCTCCAATCCCTATTGCCTATTAGTGATGAGCGAGCATGCTCGTCACTACTCGCCCAAGCATCTCACTGCTTGAGGTGCTCGGAGCTAACCTAGTATTTCCAGGGTTGCTCAGCAGGAGCTTGGGTCCCCACACTGCATGTTTGGCGCTCTTTAGAGAGCCAGTGAACATGCAGGGATTTTCTGCCACACACTGTGATGCCTCAGCCATGTTGGTTGTGTCAGCTCAGTGATTGATAGCATCATCAGGTCTATATCAGACCTGGCGCTGCCCTGCTCATCACAGTCAGCTCCGGAATCAGGCAGTGTAGGAAGAGTTGCTGTTGAGCTAGGGAGAGATTTGTTTGCTTCATACTTAGTGTGGGTATACTATATATAATACACATATCCATCTCAACTAACAGTCCTTCTGAGGACTAATAAAGCTGCATAGATATCAGTGCTAGGCAGGTAGGCAGTTTATGTGGAGATTGCAGTGCATATAGCAATAGGATCCATTCTAATTCTGTCTGCTGCTGCTGCTGCCTATCACAGTTATTTATAGACATAGCCCCAGGTATCAGGGGCCAGGAATAATATTTTTTTTGGATCTTAATCCTGATTAGTTGCTTTAAAAGCAATCCAGAGAACCATGATTTTTGACTCTATTTGCTTGTTGGCACTGGAGAATACAGCCAGATCCTTTCCGTATTACAGCGCTAAAAAAACAGCTATTTTAAACTGGGGTTTCTCCGTCACATGGATCACATGTCAGTTGGCTCAATATTGTGCCATTACAGGCCTCAATTTAAATTTTGTTGCAGTGTCATTGCCAAGTTATTGACACAAGTTTTCTGAAAAAAAAATAGTTACCTACAGGCCAGGTATTTTAAACTGGGGTTTTTTCTGCCACACAGATCACATATCAGTGAGCTCAAAATTGTGCCATTTCAGGCCTCAATTTAAATTTTGCTGCAGTGTCTTTGCCAAGTTATTGACACCAGTTTGCTGATAAAAAATAGTTAACTACAGGCCAGATACTTTAAACTGTGGCTTTCCCTTACATAGATCATATATAAGTTCACTCCAAATTCAGCCATTTGTAGTGGACGTTGAAAAAATTGTACTCCATTTAAAATGAGCAAGGCGGGTGGTAAGGGACGAGGAACTGGACATGATGGTGATGGTGCATGAAGAGGCTGAGGCCGTGGGCAAGCTAAAATTGTACCACAACAAACACCCACATCTTCTCGGCCGACCTTCATTTCCCAATTACTAGGGGACCGCAGCAGTGCACCACTATTGAACCCAGAGCAGTGTCAAAAGGTTGTTGGTTGGATATCAGATAATGCTTCCAGTCACTTTGCCACCACCACCACCATCCTGTCTTCCACACGTTCAAGTCTCAGTAGCCATAAGTCGGGACTTCTTATTCCTCACCCTGATCCTTCTTCCTCCCCCCATACTGAGTGCCTGGAGACAACTGATTCCACACTTGGACACTCCAAAGAGCTGTTCACTTTTCCATTTATAGATTTGGGCTTCTCGCCTGGTCCACTTGAAGCAGGGAAAGAGGAGATTGCATGTAGCGATCCCCAAATATTTGAGCAGCCACGTTCACACAAAGGTAATGGTGGGAAAGTGTCACAACAAGAGGTGAACAATGATGTGACACCATTGCCAGAAAGTGAGGAGGAGGACCAGGGTGCAGATGTGGAAGAAGAGGTGGTAGATGATATAGTAACTGACCAAACCTGGCAGGAGGACATGCAGAGTAAGGACAAAAGCACACAGGGGAAGGGAGGCATAGCACCCCAACAGACAGGAAGAAGCAGTGTGGTGGCCACAGACAGTAGGCAGGCAACCGTTCTTCGTATCACCAACACGACCAAAATTGCTAGTACAACTGTTAGGTCTTCCAGAGTCTGGTTATTTTTTAAAGACTCTGCCGATAACCCCAAAAAGGCCATTTGCATCACTTGCCATGCCAGCATCAGCAAGGGTAGCAAAACTACCAGCCTGACCACCACAAGCATGATCTGGCACATGGCAGCAAGCACCCGACTTTGTGGGCCGAACCACAGGGTCCAGGAACTGTGTCTGCGGGTGACACCACTGCTTCTTCCGCTGTTATGCGTGCAAGCCAATCCCCTCTCCATGTTGCATGTGACGATGCCTCCTGCCCTGCACCTGTCATTGCACACACTCAACTAGTACCATCAGCAAGCATGTCCACAATCTTGTCCTATCACAGCATTCAGTTGTCCATACCCTAGACCTTGGAATGCAAGTGCAAATATGCAGCCAATGCCCTACAGGCCACACTACTATATTCACACATTTCGCGACTGTTGAGCCTGAAATGTTGTCTTTTAGGCTCGTGGAGACGGAAGCTTTCCGCAACTTGATTAGGCGGCTGTCCCTCAGTACTTGGTCTTCAGCCATCACTATTTCTCCCGGTGTGCCATCCCCGCATTACACAAGCACATGTACCACAACATTACCCATGCCCTCAACAATGCAGTTAACAGGGAAAGTCCACCTAACCTGGGACACATAGACAAGTGCTTGTGGTCAGGGATGGTACATCTCGATGATGGTACACTAGGTTAACATAGTGAAAGCTGGAACCCAGTCGGACCTTGGGATGAAACACGTCCTCCCGATGCTGAGGATTTCAAGCCCTAGGTCAATAAGGGTTGCCCCCACTGTCTACAGTTCCTGCACCTCCTCCTCTTAGGCCTCCATCTCCAAAATGACCACATCAGTCAAAAGCTGGAAGCACTGCAGAACTGCCTCAGCCATGCAGCAACAGGCTGTGCTGAAGCTAATATGCTTAGGTGAAAAACCACACAATGCTGAAGAGTTGTGGACAGCTCTGAAAGAGCAGGCAGATCTGTGGCTGACATCGTTGAACCTAAGTCAGGCATGGTTGTGTGTGACTATGGCCGGAACCTGGTGGAGGCTCTGAGGCGAGACGAGCTCACACACGTTCCATGCCTGGCCCATGTGCTTAATCTTGTGGTTCAATGGTTGCTGAAAACCTACCCGGAGCTGCCGGATCTGCTTGTCAAAGTATGCTGTCTGTGTGCCCATTTTAGAAAGTCAGCTACAGCTTTCGCCACCCTTGCCGTGCTTCAGCAGTATTTGCAGCTTCCGGCTCACCGACTGTTGTGTAATGTCCCCATGCGTTGGAACTCAACACTGCAGATGTTGGAAAGGATTTGTGAGCAGAAGAGGACAGTTGTTGACTATCAGCATCAACAAGGTCATCGGTATTCAGTTCAGACTCCACACATAAACACTCTCTGCTCACAATGAAAGAGGATGCATTGCAGGCTGAGCATGATGACAAGGAGCAAGGAACCATACAGGGTGATTACACACAGCCCAACCTCATCTCATCTCAACGTGGATTGGGTGACAATGAGGAAAAGGAGGAGGAGGAAGAACAGGAACTAGTTTCATGCGCTATAGACGGTACTACAAGCACAACTGTCATACTCGTTCAGCGTGGATGGCCTGAGGACAGGGAGGAGGAGAAGGAGGAGAGCATGGTCAGGTGTCCTCTTGGTGAGGACACGGAAGTATTGCCTGTTAGCAGTCTGGCACGTATGGCTAGGTTTATGTTATGCTGCCTTTCACGTGACCCTCACGTTCTCCAAATTTTGGGTGACTGTAATTACTGGTGGGTGACACTTCTAGACCCACACAACAAGGAGAACTTTCTATCTCTTATTCCAGAGGCAGACAGGTCTACTAAAATGAAGCAGCACCAGAGGGCCCTTGTTGTGGAATTATTAAGAAAACTCCCATTTGAAAACACTGGTGGCAGAGGTCACAGTTCATTGGACAACCAAGGAGTACAGGCGAGAGAGACACATCTACAATCCAGCAGAGGCAAGGGAACACTGGCAAAGTTTCTGGGGTTCCCCATCAAGTATGGGGCCAGTACCTCTGCCCACTTCTCTGGCAGTAGTTTCTGACTCTCGTTGACCCTTTCAAACACCTGCAAGAAAGCCTCCACATTGCAATTCTCCATTGTAGATTCCTCAGCCTCAGCAATGCAGTTCTCCAGTTCACGTTGTTCAGCTTCAACAATGCAATTCTCCACTCCAGGTTCTTCAGTTTCAACACTGAAATTCTCAACTGCAGGTTCTTCAGCCTCAACACTGCAATTCTCCACTGCAGGTTCTTCAGCTTCAACAATGCAATTCTCCACTGCAGGTTCTTCAGACTCAACACTGCAATTCTCCACTGCAGGTTCTTCAGCCTCAACACTGCAATAGTCCACTGCAGGTTCTTCAGCTTTAACAATGCAGTTCTCCACTGCAGGTTCTGCAGCCTCAACACTGCAATTCTCCACTGCAGGTTCTTCAGCCTTAACACTGCAATTCACAGCGAGTTCTTTAGCTTCAACGCTGCAATTCTCCACTGCCAGTTCTACAGCCTCAACACTGCAATTCACAGCAGGTTCTTTAGCTTCAACAATGCAATTCTCCACTGCAGGATCTTCAGCCTCAACGCTGCAATTCACTGCAGGTTCTTCAGCTTCAATATTGCAATTCTCCACTGCAGGTTCTTCAGTCTCAACATCATCCCTGGGAGTCATTTTCTGCAAAGCCCGTCTTACCGCCTTCCGGGCGAGGGCGTCATCAGCCGGACCAAGGGTTGGAGCACACATCCTGGCCTGAATGGCGTTCACCAGAAGCTGCATGTACAGCCGCTGCTCCTGATGGCTCTGTTGGATCTGTTGTAACAACAGCCTGTTGGTTACTTGCTGCTGCTGATGCAATCGGACCAGGTGTTTCAGCAGGTCCTCGATTTTGTCTGGCGAAGCTTGCTGGCTTGCAACAGGCTTGACCCAGTACATGCAGTCCTTACTGTAGAAGTCTCACGTCTCTGCTTGCAATGCTGCACCGTATTCTCTTCCAGTTGTAGGGGCTGTACTCACTCAGGTGAGATGGGAGGAAAACAGGAGGTACATTCTTCTAAAATTTCATGTGGGTTTATTTCTTCACAAACCCCGAAGCACAAACAGAAATTAAACAGCTTTTAGCTCAAGCAAAACAAAGTATAAATATCCATAGCAGGGCTCTGCTATTCTAGGCCTGTGGGATAACACTTATTAACAAAGACTGACATATCGGATACCAAAAGAATATACTAGAGTCTGCAAATGGCAGATGGAGAAATTCCTGAGAATAGTAGAGACCTATAGATACATGGAGCCACGTACTCCATAATGAAACCAAGTGAGACAAAAATAGTATCAAAGTATCAAGAATATAAATTTTATTGACTCACACATGTAGAAAACACAGTACCAGGTTTCAAAAACAAGTCAGGATGATATAGAGGAGGTGGGGAGGATACAACAATTAGGTGCACACGGGGAGCACTGCCCATTCAGAAAACACCATGAATTAATCTAGGCATATCCCATAAATAAATTGCACAAATGGCTAGGGAAACAATGTTCAATGCTCAGCCTATTTAGGGATACGGGGGGACTGTGTCCATCCCTTACAAAATCTAAAGTACCGGACATAGTGCAGAGGGAAGAAATATATATCCTTCATTCTTACCCATGTGGGAGAGAGTGAAGCGTACCCGTTGTGGACCAATAGTACTGACGCACGTTTCGCGTTTGCAGGCTTCTTCAGGGGGCGATGTGGACCACCAGAATGTGCTCAGATTATATAGGGCTCAGCAGACATCACCGTTAGTATCGGGCGCATGCGCAGTGAAAATCACGGGCGCCGCGAGTCACGTTCGGTGGGATAACACTGTCTGGGATAAGGTCCAATACTTCAGGCACGGTCTGGAGACTCACACACACAGGGGGAGGCCTTCTCCGTCCCAACACACAGACCATGTGTCATCAGCCTCCATTATATAGGCTGTAACCACACACAGAGGTGAGGTATATTGGAAGACAAACCCACCCATCTCTCATAGCTACCCGCAGCCCAGACCCAGGTGCAACAAACGAACCTCATAGTGCTTTCATGCACTAGAGAAACACTCCGGTCTACATCACAGAGACAAGCCATCTTGTGACACATACTTTCTATCGACTATGCAACCCTTAGCCACACTATAAAACATTGTTTTAACTGGCCCTCCTCCACATCTCTTCCAAGGGGTATTGGGGTGCGTTCCAAATTTTGCCAGCCTTTGCATTCACTGCATAGGCAAACAGTATTGGAGAACCACTTCATAATAATGTGAACATTGTTTTCAGGAGGACCTCCTATGAGTTTATTGAAAGGGGTATTGGAGTGCCAAGCCTTGCATTCACTGCATAGGCAAACAGTATGGGAGAACCACTTCAAAATAATGGGAACATTGTTTTCAGGAGGCCCTGCTGTAGGTTTCTTCAAAGGAGTATTGTGGTCCTTCTAATTTTGGCCAGGCCATGCATTCACTGCATAGGCAAACAGTATGGGAGAACCACTTCCTAATAATAGGAGCATTGCTTTCAGGAGGCCCTGCTGTACGTCTCTTGAAAGGGGTAATGTGGTGTGTCTAAAGTTTTGCCAGGCCATGCATTCACTGCATAGGCAAACAGTATGGGAGAACCACTTCCTAATAATGGGAACATTGTTTTCAGGAGGCCCTCCTGTACGTCTCTTCAAATGGGTATTGGGGTGCATTCCAATTTTTGGCAGCCTTTGCAATCACTGCGAAGGCAAACAGTAAGGCTTCTTTTACATTTGCCATGTTTTTGTGGGCCGTTTTTGCGGCCCCTATAGACTTCAAAATTGAGCCGCAAAAATAGCACAATGCGCTGTGTGCCGTATGGCCGTGAGGGCCGTATTTGCAGCCGTGAAAAAAGATCGAGCCTGCTCGATTTTTTTCATGGCGTACGGACAAGGCCCAAATTGAAAAGCAATGGGACAGCGAAACCAAACAGAAGTTTGGTTTTGCGGTACACTGTCACTTCCGATTCTATTTTTCCAATACTTCTTCCATATTATTGGAAAACTGAAAAACGGCCATCTGCAAGTTCACTGTGAATGCAGTGAGTGCACGGCCTGGCCAAAATTTAGAGGCATCAAAATACCCCTTTGAAGAAATGTACAGCAGGGCCTCCTGAAAACAATACTCCCATTATTAGGAAATGTTTCTCCCAAACTGTTTGCCTACGCATTGAATGCAAGGGTTAGTCAAAATTTAGACGCACCACAATACCCCTTTGAAGAGACGTACAATAGAACCTACTGAAAGCAACTGGGGTGCGTTCCAATTTTTGGCAGCCTTTTCAATCACTGCATAGGCAAACAGTATGGGAAAACCACTTCCTAATAATGGGAACATTGTTTTCAGGAGGCCCTCCTCTATGTCTCTTGAAAGGGGTATTGAAGTGTATCTAAATTTTGGCCAGGCCTTGCGTTCACTGCACAGTCAAACAGTATAGGAGATCCACTTCATAATAATGGGAATATTGTTTTCAGGAGACCCTCCTGTATGTCCCTTGAAAGGGGTATTGAAGTGTATCTAAATTTTGCCAGGCCTTGCGTTCACTGCATAGGCAAAAAGTATGGGAGAACCACTTCATAATAATGGAAAATATTGTTTTCAGGAGGCCCTCCTGTGCATCTCTTGAAAGGGTTATTGGGTTGCGCTCCATTTTTGGCATTCTTTGCATTCACTATATAGGCAAACAGTATGGGAGAACCACTTCCTAATAATAGGAGCATTGTTTTCAGCAGACCTTCCTGTATGTCTCTTAAAAGGGGTATTGTATGCATCTAAATTTTGGCCAGGCCTTACGTGATCGGCTGTTGTGAACAAATGTGTTTTGAAGGAGCGCCTAAAACTGTGAAAGTTGTGGCTGGTCCTAATTTCTTCGGGTAGAGCATTCCAGAGGATTGACGCAACGAGGGAGAACTCTTTGAGTCGGGAGCGTGAGGTACGGATTAGTGCAGAGGTTAGTCAAAATTAATTTTCAGAGCTCAGCGATTGGCTAGGCTGATCGACAGAAATGAGGGAAGAGATGTGAGGTGGAACTGCACTGTGGAGAGCTTTGTGGGTGAGAACAACTCCTTTGAATTGCATCCTTTCATGAATGGGCAGCCAGTATAACGACTGGCGAAGAGCAGACGCGTCCGATTACCAATTAGCCAGATGGACGACACTGGCTGCTGCATTAAGGATGGACTGGAGAAGGGAAAGTCGAGTGAGGAGGAGGACAATTAATAGAGAGTTAAACGCTTTCTGCCCAAAATCAAAAAATCAAAGAGGATGCATTGCTGGTGGAGCATGATGAGACGGAGCAAGGAATCATACAGGGTGATTACACACAGGCCAGCATCATCTCATCCCTATGTGGATTGCGTGACAATGAGGAAGAGGAGGAGGAAGAGGAGGAAGAACAGAAGCTAGTGTCATGCGCTATACGATATTACAAGCACAACTGTCATACTGTCTGTTCAGCGTGGATGACCTGAGGACAGGGAGGAGGAGCAGCAGGAGGAGGAGAAGAAGGAGGAGAGCATGGTCAGTCATCCTTTTGATGAGGACATGGAAGTCTTGCCGGTTAGCAGTCTGGCACACATAAACATGTTACGCTGCCTTTTCTGTGACCTTCGCGTTCTCAAAATTTTGGGTGACAAGCACTGCTGATTGGTGACACTTTAAGACCCCCGATACAAGGAGAACTTTATATCTCTTATTCCAGAGGCAGACAGGTGTAATAAACTCTTGCAATACCAGAGGGTCCTTCTTGCGGAATTATTAAAAAAATTCCCATCTGAAACCGCACGCGGCAGATATCACAGTTCGTTGGACAACCAAGGAGTGCAGGTGAGAGAAACACAACTCCAATCCAGCAGAGGCAGTGGAACACTGGCAAAGTTCTGGGAGATTTTTCTCAGACCCTCCAATTTCCCTGGCCCTGAGGCGCAGGGTAGTCTCACAAGAAGTGCAAAGTTTTGGAAGATGCTGAGGGAGTACCTTGCTGACCGTACCAACGTCCTCCGTGATTCCTATGTGCGTTATAATTGTTGGGTATCCAAGCTGGACAAGTGGCATGAACTGGCTTTCTCTCCTGTGCATGTGCGCTGTACTCATGGTCTTGGAGCACACGGCACCTTACTCTTTGCCAGTCCCGCTGTTAGTGGTGGGAGCCGACGGGAACAGTCTTTCACATCGCCAGTGCTCTAAGGACGGAGCACGCTGCTCAGCCCCCTATGCGCTACGTGTACCCGCCAAAATGCTCTGCTGTCATGCGTGCTTTCTTTTAGCCTCCCTCCCTGCCTCTAGGTCAGTGGGTCAGTCTGCTGCAGTCCATCGCAGTGCCAGTGCTACAGGTGCGGAGCGCGCTGCCCCCCATGCTCGCACGCTGACAGCAGGGGACAAACTCCTGCTTTGCGTGCTTTTTCCCTCAACTTCTGGAAGGGTTCCCTGTCTAAACACGCCCCCTATTCCTGGTTCATGGGGCCTGTCCTCTCCCCTATTCCTTTCCCTGGAAAACAGGGGACGCAGCCTCGACAGTTCCAGACCCAGCACAGCACAGGTAACCGCCGCCCGGTCTTCCTCCTTACATATCTGTCCAATCAGTTATTTAATTCAAGAATCAAAGAAGGCATGTGATCCAATTTTCGAGTGCAAATTGTACATTACATTCAGAACAGTTTCACTTTGAAGGACTTTGTGGCTCACTTCAATCCACAACATGATACTAGGTAGATGCTAAGGCAGAGGTGACCTTAGGGATCTAGATTCTATCTGTGGACTGTAGTCAACTTGGTACTGGAACAAGACCCACTGGGGTCAAGCAATCAATTTGACATAGTTTGTGCACAGCTGAATAGAGTTGCCAGACAAAACAGATTTTGATTCTATGACATGTTAGATGGATTGTCTAGTGGAAACACCCATATCATGGAAGTCACATCTATGACCACCACACTCTCCAATTGACACATCTTGAAATCCAGCCGAAATGTCAAAATCTCTAGCTTCTGTTCTAGCAACAGCAGGGGCTCCTTTTTGATGTCATCGTTCAACAAGTTCACTATTACTAGGTGATGGCTTGTTAGATTTCGGCCCAGGAACATCAGGCTTGGGTGGTTGCGAGTCCTGGCCCTGTGCTCTTCCATGTGCTCTTGCTCCAGCTCTTCCAGTCATGATTTAATCTAGAAGCTTTCACCTTCGTATTCCGCTGATAGAGTACAACACCGCCCAAATGTTCACCCTCTGCTCCTCATACTTTCTATCTGCCCAGTAACTGCCTCTAGCCAGAAGATGATGATGGTGGTAGTAGTTGGTCATTTGAGCCCCAGTCATGAAGCAGCCATAAGAATTTTAAACAGAATTATTTTTACTGAAGGTAATGGGGCAAATTATTATTTACAAACAGCTGTAAACTGAGGTACAGGATTACACTCACAGATGATGATTGCTGTGTGACTGCAGACAGGCTGATCTTAACAACCTCTAGTTTTATTAAGTCTGAATATCTCTTCTTTAGCACTGTCCTCTTTTTCTTCCATGATGTAAATCTTCCTCCTAGCGGTGCTCCTAGGCGTCAGCTGGATTTGAACCTAGGTCTGAGGCATCAGTGTTCCCCCATCCAGGTTTCAGCCAGGGAGGATGCTGCTTAGGTTCACCGTCGATCCCAACGCTTAGCCAGTACAAGAGAGTACAAGCTGTCTTCAGGGGCTTTGTTAATAGTAGCCTTAAGCATAGGTTACAGAAGGAGACAGGGCTGTTATAGCCTAAGAAATGCCTGCACTGAGCATGTCCGTGACATGGCAAACCATTTTTGGTGGTTAATATCAGCTGATCCTCTGACCTGACACCGCCTGATCATGGATGATATCATCGGTTATGTGATTGACGAGATGGCTGGGGGCGGAGCTTAGCCCTTAAATAGCTTGTCTATCCGCGGTGCAGTCAGATCATACTAAAATAGACAGTGCTCATGTGTGGACGTACCAGAATCTGGGCTCCACGTGCTCTCTAGCTTTGCTCTCCGGAACCTGCTGATGCCAGAGTTTGCTCGGCTAATTAACACAGGTCCTTCAGGCAGGTTTAGCTTATGCCAGGCAGGTAGCCAATGTGCGCAGTCTTGCTACGAATATAGGGTAGATAAAGGGTAGCTATACACCCTGAGCAGACTGCGGGGCGTGTATCCTGTAACCAATGTGGCGCAGTCTTGCTACAAATATAGGGTAGTTATACACCCTGAGCAGACTGCGGGGCACGTAACCTGGGCATCGCCTGCCAAGCTGAACAGAGAGTTGCTCAGTCCGTTCTCAGGCCGGCTGGTAGCACGTACGCCTGGCATTAGTCGCATGCACTTCCTAGCGGCTGGCACGTGGCTTCTGTGCAGTCAACAGGGCTACGTCTATACCAGCTTGCAGCACAATGTGCAAACCTAATATCTGGCAAGTGGCTTCTGTGCCATTAACAGGGCTACATCTACGCCAGTCAATAGCACATCTCCTGTGACGTTAACGGAGATAGTGCCAATTCTACATCTCCCCTAGTGTGAAGTAATACAGGCGAGATCTAATATTATATTTTTGACAGTTTTACCCTCATACCGAAGGGGTGTTCGGCAGCAGTGACTTTAACTGCATCGCGGACCCTGGGTTTAGTTGTAATCCATCATTTAATAAAGTTGTTGCAACCAAGCTCATAACAGGTGCAATGGTAGTCTTCCTCATATGAAGAGTTGAAGACTATTAACTTCCCTTTTCATGCCAGCCCACTTTTTAAGCAAAGCCGGAAGGGAGCAAGAAGGTAATTCATTCACCTAAAAAATGGCATCCTCTTACCAAGATGTCCGACCACCAACTGCCACTTCAAAGATTAAAACTCTCTCCCAGGACTTGGCTCATCCCCCTTCTATGTGACATTAGAGCTGCAGTCATTGGCTGAGTGCCCTGAGGTGTTTTTCAAGAACCTTCTGCATATTAAACCAGAGCTGGATCACCTGATCAAACCTGGGAGGAGAAAATGACCCCTTTTTGTGCTGCCTGTCAGCAAGTCTCACAATGTATTTAAAATGCCCAGTCCCTCAAAAAATTCACAGCATTTATATGACAGCGCACTATATATCCGATATCCCATAGAAATGGCCACTTTGTGGGATACCACAGTATCACAGAGCAAAACAGTTCAATGTAGGCCTGAAATGCCACATTTTTTAGACCACAGATAGCTGAGTCATGTGACAGAGATATCACACTGTAAAATATGTGGCCTGTATTTTTTGTTTTATCATGCACAGTAGTGTATAGACTCAGGGTAAGCCACAGCAAAAACAGTTGAATGGTGGCCTGAAATGCCACAATTTGTAGCCCACAGATAAATGAGGCGTCTGACAGAGAGACTACACTGTTCAATATGTGGCCTGTATTTTTTTATTTTTTACCCCCAAATAGTGTAATTAACTAGGGTAACAGACAGCAAAAACATTTCAATGGAGGCATGAAATGCCACATTTTGTAGCCCACAGATAGACGAGGCGTCTAGTTCACTGTCAAATATCTGGCCTGTATTTTTTGTTTTTTCCAGCACAATAGTGTATGTAAATAGGGGTAAGACACAGCAAAACCTGTTGAATGGAAGCTTGAAATGCCACATTTTGTAGCCAACAGATAAGTGAGGCATTTGATGGAGAAAACCCACTTTCAAATATCTGGCCTGTATTTTTTGTTTTTCCCAGCAAAATAATGTATAGAACTAGGGTAACAGACAGCAAAAACAGTTGAATGGAGGCTTTAAATGCCACGTTTTGTAGCCCACCGATAAATGAGGTGTCAGACAGCGATATCACACTGTCCAATATGTGCAAAAACACAACATGAAAAATAGCCTCACCAAATCTTGTTAAATAACCAAGCACTAGCAGGATGCAGCAGGCTCCCATAGAAAAAGGCTGGAGCAACACAGGTGCTTTCCACTAATAAGAACAGCCACCCTATCACAGAAAAAGTGATGATGAAGGTGTTAACTGTCTAGGGGACAAAAGCACACAAATAGGCTTGCTTAGGACGTCACACAAGAAAGTGGAATGCACAGTGTCTGGATAACAGCCTATTTATAACGCCTATCATGGAAGGCAGGCTGTTCAGCACTATATGTGTATAACACAGAAAACCAAGCCAACAGAAAGGAACCTAGCTGCATCCTGCAAAAAATGATAAAAAGTGCAAAAACAATGCATATGATAAATGCATCAAATGAGGTATTGGTTACTAATTTGGTCAAACCAGATAAGCTCACAACCCAACGTCAAGGGTCCCTATTTTTTTGCGAGTATCTAACAATCAATTCAAAGATCACAGACAAGGATAAAAAGGACTTAAAAATCCTGAAAATTTTTAGCAAAAACACAACATGAAAAATAGCCTCACCAAATCTTGTTAAATAACCACGCACTAGCAGGATGCAGCAGGCTCCCATAGAAAAAGGCTGGAGAAACACAGGTGCTTTCCACTAATAAGAACAGCCACCCTATCACAGAAATAGTGATGATGAAGGTGTTAACTGTCTAGTGGACAAAAGCACACAAATAGACTTGCTTAGGACATAAGTCACACAGGAAAGTGCAATGCATAGTGTCTCGATAACAGCCTATTTATAATGCCTATAATGGAAGGCGGGCTGTTCAGCACTATATGTGCATAACACAGAAAACTAAACCAACAGAAAGGAGCCTAGCTGCATCCTGCAAAAAATGATAACAAGTGCAATGTGGCCTGTATTTTTTTACTTTTTACCCCAAAAAAGTGTATAGAACTAGGGTAAGACACAGCAAAAACTGGTGAATGGAGGCCTGAAATGCCACATTTTGTAGCCCACATATAGATGAGGTGTCTGATGGAGATAGCCCACTTTCAAATACCTGGCCTGTAATTTTTGTTTTTCCCTACACAATATTGTATAGAACTAGGGTAAGACACAGCAACAAAAGTTGAATGGAGGTCTGAAATGCCACAATTTATAGCCACGGATAGATGAGGTGTCTGATGGAGATACGACACTGTTCAATATGTGGCCTGTATTTTTTTATTTTTGACCCCAAAATAGTGTATAGAACTAGGGTAACAGACAGCAAAGACAGTTGAATGGAGTCCTGAAATGCCACAATTTTTAGCCCACATATATATGAGGCGTCTGACAGAGATAGCCCACTTTCAAATAGCTAGCCTGTATTTTTTTTTTCCCAGCTAAATTGTGTTAACAAGTAGGCTAACACACAACAAAAAAATTCTATGGAGGCCTGAAATGGCACAATTTT
>VIAB01031383.1:0-12556 GCA_009801035.1 Oophaga pumilio | reverse complement strand
AAACTTACAAAATCAGCAAGGGATCAAATACTTATTTCCCCAATCCTCCTGTACGGCAGTGAAGTCTGGCCTTCGCACATACCCAGACTGGTCAAAGTGAGATTCAAGTCCAATAGAAATATTGCTCCTGGAATTTTGTAAGCACCTTCTCTAGGTTCATCGGAGCACTGTCAACAGTGCCTGCTGTGCTGAGCTGGGCAGATTCCCACTGCACTTAGCAGTCCTGAAGAGGGTGCTGTCCTTCAATGCTCACCTACAGAGTAGAAACCCAAGCTTCCATCACCATAAAGCCATGCTACATATAGGTGGTCCCCACAAACCAGGAACCCCGGGACAGCTCACCCAAACCCATTCTGACCGAACAGTTAACCAAAGTAACCTGACAAAAGCCTGAATCAGGAAGATAGTAGATGAGGGGCAGGAGAGGTATGTCAGTGATTGGAAGAATGAGATCAGCATCTCACAGAAACTAACCACGTACTGGATTCTACAGTGAGACTATACACTGGCTTCTTTTCTGAAGAAACTCTCTGACCCCAGAGACCGCCATATCCTGAGCCAGTATAGACACAGTGCCCACAATCTTGCCTACAAGCCCAGGGAAGACAGACTGTGCCCACACTGTGACCTGGAGGTCCTGGAGGATGAGACCTACTTCTTTCTACACTGCAACAAATACTCAGCAGTGAGGGACACTCACTTCTGGAGACTATGCGATCTCTTCCTGAATTTCAGCTCCATGAAGGAGGAAGAGAAAACATATATCCTGTAGAATGTAAGCCCGCAAGGGCAGGGTCCTCTCTCCCCTCTTTATCAGTCTGTGATTGTTAGTTTGTTTACCGTAAGTGATATCTGTAATCTGTATGTAACCCCTTCTCATGTACAGCACCATGGAATCAATGGCGCTATATAAATAAATATTAATAATATTAATAATAATAATAATAATATCCCCCCGGGGAAGAAGCGAGCACAGTGGAGATAGAAGGGTAGTATGTGAGCGCAT
This sequence comes from Oophaga pumilio, assembly GCA_009801035.1. NCBI lineage: Eukaryota > Metazoa > Chordata > Amphibia > Anura > Dendrobatidae > Oophaga > Oophaga pumilio. The sequence continues at coordinate 11,550 of VIAB01031383.1, read as the reverse complement.
GCCATAGGCTGTGAGAAAGACAAACATGATATGCCATGGACTTCCTTAGCCCAAACCCTGTGCCCCATCAATTGTTCCTACAGTACCCACCCATTATCCCCACAGTACCTACTCCCTATTCCTTACTGTACATGTGCTTTGGCAAAACTAATGTTTATTTGGTCCTGCCAATAAAGCTTCTTTGAATAGATAGATAGATAGATATATATGAGGTAGATCGATAGATAGATAGATATGAGATATGTAGAATAGATAGTTAGAGATAGATAGATAATAAATATATAGATTTATTATATTGTCTGCTCATGTGTTATAGATTTCCTAGCATAGTTGTAATTTCTATAGTTGGCAGTGATTCACTTGTAGATGAAATTAACTATAAAAAGAACACATTCCCTCATTCCTAGAGATAGAAATCAATGGACCAAAAGCAATCAGGGGATATAAAGATTTACATTACTGTGTAGAAAGTTTGTGTGCAATGCTGCAAATTTAGAACGCTTTCAAAAATAGAAGTGTTAACAGTTTATTTTTATCAATGTGTAACAAGGTGGCACAGGGTGGTAGTCTTTGGCGCGTTCACTAAGTCACAGTCAGTGAGCACGCCGGCACCTTCTACATGAAAACACAGGTGAAGTCCCAGTCCTGCAGTACAGTCAGTTACAATCAGTTACCTCCAACACACATTCATTTCGGTTGCAGGGGACCAGATCTCAGGAAACACCACAAGCAACAGTACTGTTGCAACGGTAAAACTTTACTGAGCAGTCACACCCATGACACAGTACAAACAAGGCAATGTTCCTGTGCTTTCCCTGCAGCCTCTGTATGTAGCATGCCACCAGCTTCTATCCTGGTCCCAAAATCCAGTCTTTCCCCTGGGGACGATCCCACAGCGCCAGCGTCCGTCCATGCTGCCCGTCCACCAGGGACAGCTTTTATCCACACGACCGGGGAATCCTCTGTCCTCGCTATGGTGCATGTCTTGCCATGGGCAAGCCTTCCCAGGCTCTGTTGCCTATACAGGAAGTCCCTCTCCTATATCCCTATGACTCCGCGCTGCTCTGCACTGCTCTAACTCCTCCCCATTGAATAACCCCTTGCTGCCTATACCTAACTACCACTCTTATCTATCCTGTTCTATTCTATTCTGTATGATTCCCTCCTCTACTCTAACCCCACTATTGTTCTATGCTAGCTTATATCCTATCCTAGCCCTAATCTTATACAAAACATATGGTACATTTACATTACAGCACATGACATATATCAAATACATTCACATTAATGAACATTAGAGTACCACACACAATTAGTAGACCAAAGAGGGGAAAAGCATAGAACGGTCCTCGCCACCTCCTTACAAATGAACAAAATGCAAATTAGTGAACAAATGAGAAATCGAAATCACATCCATATTGGGTGTGACCATTCTTTGGCTTCAAAACAACAACAATCAAATCATCAGATTTTGTTTGTATTTTTTTTCAGCATTTGTATATCAGTAAAATGACTGTAAGTTTTGTGATTTCCAGAACTCCATGAGTTTTCATTCCTGTGTAGTACTTTCAATGTTGAGGAAATAATATAGAGTTACATGTATAAAGTTTTGGGCAAAAGTATCAGTAACCCATAGTACCATTTAATGCAATATTCCTTAAAGCCATACAAATGTTAAATCATATAAAGAATATTTAATTTCTATTGATGTCATGTTTTTTTATAATCTTTGTATGCAAAGCGAAATATTTATTGACCTAGTTCCTAGTTGCAAGTTGATGGCTGCATAGGTCTGTAATATGGTGTCCATAGATGTCTATAAATCCAAAATGTACATTTGGCATTGAAAGCAGGATTTCTTATCCATATGAAAAAGAAATTATGATAAGCCAAAATACCACAAATAAGGGGTTGTATTAGTTTTATACCAGGTTACTCAACAATTTTGATTTTTCCTTAACTGTGCCATTGGTTTAAATAAAGACACATTTATTTATTTTTTTTACATAATTTTGTCTATCATGGAAAGTTATGAAACTTTGCAAACCACTTTATTAAGAGATTTGTCTTCATGCCTGTAAAAGATCGCATGTGAGTGGCTTCCAAACCCCTGCTTTTGCCCAGGCAATTTGTCTGCCTTTAGCTACACTGATATCAGTACATACTCACTTGGAGTACAGATGATGGAAGTGATAGGATCAGCTCAGTCCTTATTTAGATGTATGGTAAGCATAATAAACCCCCAGGTGCTCCACAGAGGTATATAACAAAGAGCAGTGAAAATAAAAAAACACATTTTCCACACAAAAAAATGTTTTTTAACCCCAAATTTTGCATTTTCATAAAGGTAACAGTAGAAATTGCACTGTACAATTTGTTGTGCAATTTCTCTTGAGTACACCGATACCCCATATGTGGGAGAAAACTACTGTTTAAGCTCACGACGGGGCTTGGAAGGGAAGGAGCGTCATTTGACTTTTTGAAAGTAAGATTTGCTGGAATCATTAGTGGATGCCATGTTCCATTTGGAGAGCCCCTGATGTGCCTAAACAGTCCCAATTATTGTTTATTTTTACAAAACATAACAGGAGAAATTGCACATTACAATTTGTTGTAAAATATTTCCTGAGTACACTGAAACCTCATATGTGGGGGAAAACTACTTTTGAGGCACAGTGCAAAGCTCAGAAGGGAAGAATCACCATATTGTAATTCAGATTTTGCTGAAATGTATTGAGGGTGCCATGTCACATTGGGAGAGCCCCTGAGGTGTCAGAACAGAAACTCCCCATATGTGAACTCATTTTACAAACTACACCCCCCAATTAATTCACCTATGGGTGCAGTGATTATGTTGACACCACATGTGCTTCACAGAATTTATACCATTGAGCAGTGAAGATAGAATAAATTACATTTTTACCACTAAAATTGTGATGCTGCAAGGAGCAAGCGCTAGAGTAGACCCTCTGGACCGTGGAACTGACCTACCTGGGGCGAGTGGGCCTAGTGGTAGCCAACCCCTATATAGGGATCGTCAGGGGCAAGCACAGAGGTCACAGAACCACGGCAGCCGTTACCAAGAGGGGCGGCTCAAGCAGATAATTGGGAACGAGACTGAGTGGAGCCCCAGGAGGACGGTAGCCTCGAGAGAACAGGAGCTTGAGACACAGATTCCAGGACACAGGTGGATACAGGAGGGACTCTGGAAGAGGATATCAGGGCTGAATCACTGAATGGCTGCAGCAGGAAGAAGCTGTGGAGAGATAAAGGGGAAAATGCGGGCTATAAGAACCCTAAAGAGCAAGAATGTGGAAGCAAGCAGGGCAACGCAAGGATGCACAGGGAAACACTGTAGAGATGCGAGCGCACGAGGCAGCCAGCGCTGGCCAAAGTTAAAGAGCGGTATGGACTGAATAACCAGGCACCTCCTCATAGAGGAGGTGTCCAGAAATAGCCCCAGACTAAACCAGATTGGCTACCAAGTCTCACAGGGGGGAGGCAACCGAGGAAATAACAAAGCTTGGGATAGGTGCGGGTGCCATTAAGGAACCTGACACATGCGCAGACGCCGGGAGAAACGAGAGGCCCGGAAGCAGAGGGGAGACACGGCAGGACCGTGCAGGAACAGCACACTGAGCCCTGGAGAAGCAAGAGGAACCACTACCAGCGGCAGCGGCGGCAGGCACAGCAGCGGTCACAGCAGCGGTGACAGTACCCCCCCTCTTTACAACGCCTCCTACCACGACAGGAGAGGAACCTATGAAGGATTTGAGGGGCATTAATGTTCTCCAATGGCTCCCACGATCTCTCCTCAGGACCAAAACCCTTCCAATCAATCAAGAAAAAGGTTTTCCCGTGAACCTTTTTCATGGCCAAAATATCCCTCACCTCAAATATATTCTCGGCGCTCACAGGTTGAGAAGAAGCACCACAAGAAGAGTGAAAGCGGTTGAAGATAGCGGGTTTGAGCAGAGACACATGAAAGGTATTGGGAATGTGGAGCGAGGCTGGCAATCTCAGGTTGTAGGCCACACGGTTGACTTGTCTCAGCACCTCGAAGGGACCAATGAAGCGAGGGCCCAATTTGTACGATGGTATCTTGAGTCTAATGTACTTTGCAGATAGCCAGATCTTGTCACCGGGACTGAAAGGAGGAGAATCCAGGCGTCTCTTATCGGCGTGTTTTTTCATCCTACTTGACGCCTTGTTGAGCGCCTGAGTGACATCCTCCCAGATCAGAGAGAATTCTTGAATCATAGAGTCAGCTGCTGGTACTCCAGAAGCTAAAGAAACAGGAAGAGGCAAACCCGGATGTTGCCCGAACACGATGAAGAATGGAGTCTTGGAGGAGGACTCACTGGAGTGGTTATTATAGGCAAACTCAGCCCAAGGGAGCAGATCAACCCAGTCATCCTGATATGCATTAGAAAAGTGTCAAAGATAGGTAGCTAAGCCACTTGGCCATTAGTCTGAGGGTGGTAGACCAAAGAGAAGTCCAAAGTCACCTTCATGAGGCTGCATAGAGCTTTCAAGAAGCAGGATGTAAATTGAACTCCTCTGTAGGAAATGATGTGCCGAGGGAACCCGAGGAGTCTGAAGATGTTCTCAATAAAAATCTTAGCCAACTCACGGGCGGACGGGAGACCGGGCAAGGGAACAAAGTGAGTCATCTTTGAGAATTGATCTGCCACCACCAGGACGACGGTACAGCCAGAGGAACTGGGAAGGTCGGTAATGAAGTCCATGGCTATATGCTGCCAAGTTGCAGATGGCACTGGGAGAGGAAGCAGGGTTCCAGAAGGTAATTGTCTAGGAACTTTGTTCCTAGCACAATATCGACATGAGGCAACAAATTCTTTGACATCCAGACGTAGAGTGGACCACCAGTAATAGCGGGAATTGAAAAGAAAAGTCTTCTTAACTCTGGCGTGCCCGGCCAACTTGGACGAATGTCCCCAGAGTAACACTCCCCTTCTGTCGCCCTCAGCGACTAAAGTTTTACCCGGTGGCAGACTGGTCATACTCAGAGGAGCCACAGTGATGACCTTGGCAGGGTTCACAATATGCGTTGGTTCCTCTTCAACATTGTCATGCTGAGATGCCCTCGATAATGCGTCCACTTTGACATTCTTGTCGCCCGGCTGAAAGCGAAGTTCGAAATCAAAACGGGTAAAAAACAGGGACCACCTGGCCTGTCGAGGATTCAGTCTCTGTGCGGATCGGAGATAGGCCAAATTCTTATGATCGGTAAAGATCACAAATGGATACACGGCTCCCTCGAGGAGATACCGCCACTCCTCTAGAGCCAGTTTATGGCCAGCAACTCACGGTCTCCAATGGCATAATTGGGTTCGGCTGCAGAAAACGTCTTAGAAAATAAGCCACAAGCAACCAACTGACCCTCGGAGGTCCTCTGCGAGAGTACAGCTCCGACACCAGTGAAAGAAGCGTCCACCTCTAGAATGAAGGGCTTGTTAGTCTAGGACGACAGAGCACTGGCGCTGTGGCGAAGGACTGTTTTAGAAGTAAGAAGGCCTCCTCTGCTTCTGGAGTCCAAGACTTGGGACTCGAACCTTTACGGGTAAGAGAAGAGATGGGTTTGATCACGGAAGAGAAATGAGGGATTAATTGCCTGTAATAATTGGCGAATCCAAGAAATCTTTGAATAGCTCTTACTCCGCAGGGTCTTGGCCAGTCGAGGATGGCCGACACCTTCTCAGGATCCATCTTCAAACCGGGGTCTTGCAGCGGTCTCCCGTCTACCAATGCAATCGAATGTGGTCTGTCCAGGGTCCATACCGGAATCCGAAGTCTCCAAACAACCTCAAGACTGACGAAACTGCCAGCAGCGCCCGAATCCACGTAGGCCACCTCCGAATAGCGTCTCCGCTCTACGATCACTAAAACAGACAGTGTCAGGAGAGGAGAAGGATCAGGATCACTTTGGAAGGCCTCTCCTACCTGTCCTAGGTAGAGGGATCTCCCGGTCTCTCTCTCTACCTCGCGGGATCGTTCCTGGAATCGCAGGTCAATGCATGTAGCCAAAGAGATTAACCCCTCCAAGGAGGTTGGGATCTCACGCCCTGCGAGTTCATTCTTTATCCGGCCCAAGCCAAAAAGCGCAAACAAGAGCCTCATTATTCAACCCTAACTCAGAGGCTAGGGTGCGAAAGCGGATGGCGTACTGACCCACCGACAGGGAACCCTGATTGAGATTGAACAAGGACTCAGTCGTGGATGCCAACCGTCCGGGTTCGTCAAAGACCCTATGGAAGGTATCTAGGAATACCGTCAACTGAGAGACCATGGGATCATCACATTCCCACAGAGGATTAACCCAGGCTAAGGCCTCTCCCTCAAGATGGGACACTACAAAAGCTACCTTGGCCCAATCGGTGGGTATTGCTGGGGGAGGAGCTCAAAGTGGAGACCGCACAAATTCAAAAACCCCCTGCAGAGTTTGGGATCCCCTCTATACTTGGGTGGCTTACCAAAATGCGGCAATGGATGGGACTGGGGAGTCGAGCTAAGGTCACGGGAAGCTGCTAGAGCAGGGACTGCCGCCGCGGTCTGAAGGTTACACAGGCGATCATCAACTGAGACCATATAACTCAGCATGCGAACCTGTGTGTCACGCTGCTGAGTGAGCTCCTGCTGGAGGCCAGCAAGCTGAATGGCATTAACCGGATCGGGGAGCCTTAATGAGATGCGGGAATCCATGGTTTGCATGAAGGCCATAATGCGCTTTTGATTCTCATGCAAATGACCTAGCTCTTCCTGGGTAAAGAGTGTGGTACCGGTGGGGTCGATGGCCTGGTTATTCTGTGATGTTGCAAGGAGCAAGCGCTAGAGTGGACCCTCTGGACCGTGGAACTGACCTACCTTGGGGCAAGCGGGCCTAGTGGTAGCCAACCCCTATACAGGGATCATCTGGAGCAAACCCAGAGGTCACAGAACCACGGAAGCCGATACCAAGAGGGGCGTCTCAAGCAGAGAATTGGGAACGAGACTGAGTGGAGCCCCAGGAGGATGGAGGTCTCAAGAGAAAAGGAGCTTGAGACACAGATTCCAGGACACAGGTGGATAGAGGGACTCTGGAAGAGAACATCAGGGCTGAATCACCGAATGTCTTCAGCAGGAGGAAGCTGTGGAGAGATAAAGGGGAAAATGCGGGCTATAAGAACCCTAAAGAGCAAGAGTGCGGAAGCAAGCAGGGCAACGCAAGGATGCACAGGGAAACACTGTAGAGATGCTAGTGCACGAGGCAGCCAGCGCTGGCTAAAGTTAAAGAGCGGTATGGACTGAATAACCAGGCACCTCCTCATAGAGGAGGTGTCCAGAAATAATCCCGGACTAACCCGGAATGGCTACCAAGTCTCACAGGGTGGAGGCAACCGAGGAAATAACAAAGCCTGGGATATGTGCGGGTGCCTTTAAGGAACTCGACGCATGCGCAGACGCCGGGAGAAACAAGAGGCAGGAAGCAGAGGGGAGACGCGGCGGTACCATGCTGGATCAGCAGGCCGAGCCCTGGAGAAGCAAGAGGAACCACTACCAGCGGAAGCAGCGGTGGTCACAAATGCGGGCCCAGCAGTGGTGACAAAAATGTTGTATTAGCCCCAAATTTTTAATTTTTCTAAGGACTAATAGGATAAATGCTTACAACAAACTTAGGTACATTTTTTCCTGAGTGCGCCAATACCCTACATGTAATCTGGAAATACTTTTTAGTCACAGTGCAAAGCTCAGAAGGGAAGGAGCGCTAAATAGCCAACCTGAACCCAGACTGAGGCTGAGAAAGGTTAACTCCTGACATGACCAGACTGGGAAAAAAGGAAAACAGGACTCAAAACCCGTTTTGGATCATAACAGAGAGCCTCTGAAGTGCCAGCACAGCAGAATTCCCCATAAGTGACCCCATTTTGCAAACTATACCTCTCAACAAATTAATCTAAAGGGGGAGGTAACATACAGACACCATGGGTGTGTTACAGAATTTTATACAATTGTGCAGTGAAGAAAAAATAATTACATTTTTACCACGAAAATTTTGTTATAGCCCCAGATTTTACATTTTCTCATACAAAATGGGTAAAAATGGCACCAAAATTTGTCCCACAATTTCTGCTAAACGTGGCAATACCCCATGTGTGGCTTTACAGTACTGCTTAGCAACACAGCGAAACTCGCGAGGATCGCTATGTTCCTCCTGGAGTGGAGACTTTCCTAGAATAGTTTGCTGACTCCATATACAGAGTTCCTAAGTGATCAAAGAGCTGAATCACTCGCTCAAGTTACCCCATTTTGAAAATTATACCCTTTGGGAATTTATCCACAGGTGTAGTGAGGATTTTGACTCCATGGATGTTTTCCAGAAACAAGCAGCAGTGGATGTTGCTGAGTGAAAATTGACAACTACTGTTGTAATGACCAGTACACTGTAGTGACCTGTACCTTACAATGACCAGTAAGCTATGCTCAGCTCATGCTTCTGGAGAACCTCAGCCATAAATTAGGCAGCCTCTCATCGCTACGGAAATGCTAAACATGTGGACTCTTTATGTGGTTTAGGCACACTGGGGCTCAGAAGGGAGGGATAATTTGCATTTGGGAGTGCAGAATTTGCTGAATTTCTTTTGGAAGGTGAGGGGCCATTTCACTTTTTCAGAGTCTTTGTACTACCAGTTACGTGGAATTCCCTGATATTTTGGTTAACAGGTGACAGACCTTGTGAATTGAGTTGAAGATTTTATTGGAAACATTTTACATAACGTTTGGGATCACATTTATCCTGCTCTCTACGCTGAGCACTTACATCCGGGGTTTTCATCTAAATCTTCCAGTAGCGTGATTCAGATGAAACCCTCGAGAGATCCATTCACAATAAAAAGGTACCAGAGTTACTCTGGACTTAGTCTAGCCTTTGTTCAGCGGTGTCAGTAGTGCACAAAACTGTGGCCGACTGCACTTTTATGCTTGCCTAAAAAAAAACGTACACCACCGGCTCATAGGCCAGACAGCATCCACAGTGCCTCCTTCTGCCACATTATAGGGAACCTTCCGCCGGGGATCTCTGTCTGAAACACGTATTTCAGAGATTTTCATGGAAACCGCAGGATAAACGATAAGAGCCTCAGGGTACGTTTCCACAGTCAGGAATGCTCACGTTTTGGACGGAGCGGAAACCCAGCTCCGCGCAAAGCCACGCCCACTTCTGAAAGCGCTGTGAATCCGCATGTGTTCATTGAACACATCCGGAATCACCGCACCCCTACATAGGTCTGTATTACTTACCTTGCAGCGACGGAGCGTTGCCGCAAGGTAAATAGACATGCTGCGATCTGAAAAGACACGCTGCATGTCCGTTTACGAAGGTCTGATGCCTGCGTCTTTTAACGCATAGTGGAGACAGTATTTCATGAAATCCCCCTCCACTATGCTATAACATCTGGACGCTGCGTGTTTGACGCTGCGGCTGTACACAGAGTCAAACACGCAGCGTTTCCTGACCGTGGAAACATACCCTTACTGCGATTTTTGGTAGGCAGAATGAACAAATCAACAGCAGGTGAAGAATTGGTTTTATTTATTTTTTACACTGTTCCTAGTGCAGTATAAGTGATTACACGACTTTATTCTTTGTGTCAGCACGACGATTACAGCGATACCAGATTTTTATAATTTTCATTACATTTTTTGATCGGTTTCTATTCTGATATTTGTGAGGAAGAGTGAACAAAAAATAGCAATTCAGAAATTGTTTTTTGGGGGCTTTTCTTTATGTCATTCCGTGTGTTCACTAAAGCAGTTAACTAGTGAGACAGTTTTACAGGTTGGATTGTTCTGGAAGCGGTGATACCAAATGTGTACTTTTATTATTTACATATTTTTTTCATAAAAATATTTATGGGCACTATTTTTTTATTATTATTTTGTGATTTAAAAAAAAATACTTTTGCAAGTTTTTTTTAATTTTTTTACTTAGTCCCAATACCTGACTTACACTCCCTGCAGTTTGATTGCAGGAGCATTGCTATACCTTATAACCTGTCAGCCCTGCAGACACGTTAGTTAGATCATGCACTGTAAATGATCTAACTAACTTCTTAGCGCCTGGTGACCCGGATGTTATCATGACGACATCGGGTCCCCATGGCAATGATCGGACCCCGCAATAACACTGCGGGCTCTACGATCTAAGGGCAGAGGGGCTTTCTTCCCTCTGACTGCCCCGGCAATGCTGCAATCGAGTTCGATCGCAGCATTAAGGGGGTTAAAGTGCCAGTAGCGGTTCAGGACTTCTCACACTGAGTGTCAGGTGTCAGAAGCAGCTGATACCTGGTGACGATCACGCATGCAGAGCATTTTTGTGCACAAAATCGCCTAGATGTATTCATCCGTCCCAGGTTGGTAAGTGCTAGGCCACAGAGACTGATGGATAGGTCTAAGGTGGTAAAGTAGTTAATGCTCAAATCTGCAGCAGCTCTGATCCTCACCGTCACTTGTCTGGTCTTTGTCTCATCTTCTGATCTCTGATGCTCCTACTGAAATCCCTAGGTCTTTAACACTTAGTCGGGACTTCTGTCTCTGTATATGTGGAATAAAATATTTGGGGCTAAAAGTTATCCAGAGACCTGTCAGATATGTGACAAAAAGAGTGTATGTATAGGAACCAGGTACATTGAGTTTGCTCTAGCATCAACAATTGACTAGATATAGTTTCTGTATTTTGTCACTACTCAGGGGTGGACATATCATTGATGCAACCTGTACAGAGGTGAGGGGGCCCATTTATACCTCCAAAGCTGGTGCAATTTTGCATTTTTTGGAGATCTTGGGCTGCAAAGGGCCCGTTTATTGTTCTTGTACAGGGGCCCTTTTGTGACTTTGTCCGCCAGTGTCGCCACTAATTATGTGTCACAGCAAAACTGCATAACATACACATCTATAGTAACTAGTGATGAGCGAGCACTAAAATGTTCGGGTGCTCGTTGCTCGGGTCGAGCAAATTGGAATGCTCGAGCAACGAGCCCAATGTAAGTCTATGGGAAACTGTTATGTTTTGGTAGCTGAGGAGGGCAGAAGCAAAAAAAACGCAAAGGCAGCCAAACACCAGAGAGGTTGGTATCTAATAGGTTGCAGACCCCTAAACTAACCGCACAACTAGAAGCAGCAGTGGGACGTTTCTACGGTGCCCTTGACGCCTCGTCACAGCCAGAGAGATTAACTACCCCTGTAGATGGAAAGAGGAAAGCTAACTGCCCCGGAGTAGAGCCCCAAAGTATTAGGAAGCCCCCAAACATATAATGGCGGTTAGACAAGAGGAAAACACGAACGCAGACAGAAAATAGAATGAGCAAAGGCTGGGACCACCTATATCAGATCTCTGGTGTAAAAAGATAGCAATAACCATCACATATACCTATAAACCTAAATATTGTTAAAGAATCAACGAATGTCGTTGTAATGGGTATCTATGTATACGCAGGACAATACGGGAAAAACTGCAAAAGACATGCAAAAAAAAACAAATATGGCAGTCCAAAA
>VIAB01031378.1:0-13256 GCA_009801035.1 Oophaga pumilio | reverse complement strand
ATCCCTGCCTTAGTGTGATGATTGTCCATTGTGAAAATAACATGATTTTTTTTCTATCAAAAACAGCGCCACGTCTGTTCTCAGGTGTGTGTAGTATTGCAGCTCAGTGTCATTGTACCGTACTTCATTATTGAAACAAAGGGGTGAGAAAAACCCTGAGGGTATAAATGCCTATAAAACAGTATTTTTTTAGAATACTTTTTTTCAAGTATTTTCTTTAATTGCACATGATTTTATGTATATGATGCTAAGAACTAATAGGATAGCTTTCAAATTGTATTCCATATTAACTTTGATAGTCTGCAGCATACACTGGTCACTAATCTTTTCCAAGATTATCTTTTATCTTTTTCTTTTATGAGCACACCATCGAAACTCCTGGCACCCACAGCCGTTCATTCATCTCTATCCCGCATCCAGCTGATATATAAAGAAGGTGGTGAGCCATGTTTTCTCTATATAATCTTTTCCATGTTTCTATTTATAGAGCCAGATGTAGAGCTATATACTATGGCATACGTCCTGAGTATACCGCCACGTGTCTCTTTAAGCACCGTGCCCTGTATGAGATCACAGCTGCAACCTCCTTTTTACTGTATACCGCCTGCAGAGACTTGTGAAATGCATTTAATCTTCAGCCACCATGCACACTGCTTTGGACTATTACGCTGTATACCTGAACACACCTTATGTTTACCAGTTTTCAGGCCAACCTACACGTGATATTCCTCTCTCTCCAGCGGGCGGATGTCATTAAACACGCCTCTTGCACTGATTGTCCACAGTGCCGCGAGACACCAATGTAAACACGCCAACTCTTTTTATTGGATTTTATGCCGTATTCTTTGCAACCATTCGTAAAGCTGTTTCAAAGACCACCCCTTCCCTTTATCTACCTCACTATTTAGTAGGCACACAGCGTCTGTTCCAACCAGTGGTGGACACTATCCAGCGCTTCCTAGCTGACCCAGGGGATAAAACACAATCTGGTATGTCTATGTCTCCTCACTCGGGAACATACTTTTGCTGATCCTTAGTGCATCCTTATTTTTTGTTTTATTATGCGGCACACAGAGGAAGGTCTAATGTAGACGGAAACGTTTGTGAACCTTTATTGTTGGATTGCATATTAAATCATTTATTTAATTTCATCTGCTCTGAGTGCCAAGTTTTCTTATGTATCATTGAAGGGCATTGGATCCTACTTGTGCACCATTATACAGTAGTGCCGTGGTCCACTCTATAATCCTCTTGCTTAACTGACAGCCTCTATGCTGTGTGAGTGAAAGCAAAGCAATTGCCAGTGAAGCAGGAGTAGGCGGCAGTTGTATGAAAATAGAGCTGGTGTGACAGAGGCTTCAGGTCAGCAATAGTTCTTCAGCCTCATTTGCATATCTATTCAAATGCTGATTTCTCAGTAATGGAGGAACAGACTGGCCATATAAAGTTATTGCTGGACTTGTCTTTGAAAGAGCTGCATGAGCATATAAATAGTTTGGGATGTGAAATTTTATTCACAGATTCCCTTTAAAAAACACAACTGGAGCTAAAATGATTAAGAATAAAAGGTTCCACTTTTAGTGAAGTTTGTAACTGTACAATGTCCATGTATAATACTAGTGACCCCAGACATTCGATAATATACAATTTCTAGGTCACGGAAATTGGGTCACGATGGATGGAAAGACCCAAAGCATTTTTTTCCTGTTTCGTGAAAACCCTGTCCCCAGGCACAAACTGTACCTTAATTGCCCTCCCCCTCCCTGGGTCCAGAGCTTAGTCTCCGCAGCTGCTCCCAGTATCTTTAATTGTCTGCAGCACTGACACGAGAGTCAGTGGGTGCTGTCTTTCGCTGACCCGAAACCACATGGACCAGGGCTTATCCCACTCAATGCCCGCTCTCCTTTCCCATGGGCATAATACTACTTATATAATACAGGGTAAGGGTAAAACAGCATGGCAATAATTTATTGAACCACAAACAGCCAGTAGCATACAGAACAGTCCCAGCAAAATACCCAAGATGATGCAAAATTACAGAGTCTCACCGTCCCGCTAACTCATCGAGATTGGAGCAGCTGTGACTTTGGGGCTTCCAGGGCCGATTGTCCCTACCAGTGGCACCCCGCTTTTGGCAGGCACTCACAGAGAGGAGGTAGTGACAAGCTTAGGAAGCTGACAGTCTATTCAGGCACATGGCTAGTTGACTGGAGTGTCCCAACCTCGCCTCTCTGAGCATCTCCATGGAGCCAGGTGATCGGTAGGTCCCAATTCTGGCTTCTCCAAACATATCCATGGGGCCAGGTGCTCGGAGGGTCCCAATCCTGGCTTCCCCAAATGTCTCAGTGATGGTCAATGGAGCATTTCTTTATTTCTCCAGCTAGAGCAGAGGTCCCTTAAGCTGGCATCCTGTAGAATGTCACATAAGTGTTCTTCTTTATGGTGCCTCTGCTGTTGTTTTGTAGAATCTGTCTTGATGGAGCCAATGGTGTCTTGTTGTTGTTTTGTACAGTCTCCCCCTGCATTCCTCTTGATGGAGCCATGGTGTCTTGTGTTGTGAATGTGCTAGAGATGGTTTCTGAGCAGAGGCTCCCTCTGGTGGTTACAGACAGTACTGAACCTTCCAGCGAGGAATGGCAATCTGGGATCACTGATTGCTCATTCTATTTTCTGTCTGTGTCCATGCTTTCTTCTTGTCTAACCGCCATTACATGTTTGGGGGCTTCCTATTTTCTTTGGGGATCTGCTCCGGGGCAGATAGCTTTCATCTTTCTGCCTTTAGGTGTAGTTAACTCTCAGGCTGTTACGAGGTGTCTAGGATCAACGTAGGAACGCTCCACGGCTACCTCTAGTTGTGTGGTTGGTTCAGGTTACTGCAATCCAATAGGTTCCAGCCTCTCGGGTGTATTACCGTTTTTGCTATTTCTCCTTAGCTACCTAAACATAACAGTCTTGGCTGTTGTTCTGTAGAGTCCACTATGCAGAATAATCAACATCCTTTTTATAACCACATCTGTGGTTCAGGTCATCATACACAGGTAAGGGGGAGATGGGATGAGTTTAACTCTCATTGTTTGAGTAACTACACAATTTGCATAGTTCGACCTTCACAGGTCAACAAGCTACATGGCCTAGTACAATAGGTAATCAACATATTAGCAAACATCGATTGTTCAATGACCATGCGTCCCTGTCCTCCAAAGATAGCAATACAATAAACTGTATGAGCTGATAAAAGAGGTAAACAGCAGCCATTCATCAAATTCAATAGTCAACTTTAAGACTCATATGACAATAGTCTATCGTTCTTGACTGAATGAAGAAAAACACATAAGTTCAATAGTCAGCTGTTGTGAACGTATTGGAGACGACTTCGGAGCTGATGCTCCCTCTGGTGGTTGCTGAGAGTATTGAACCTATGTGGAACACCAAGAGTCCTACACCTGCAGCTGACGAGTGGTTGTCAGGTGGTACTGGCTGGCCTGATATAAGTGAGCTGACCTCCCATGATCCTTGCCTGTGATCAATTGTTCTTCCTGGACTAGGTTGGAATTTAGCTTGCTTTTCTGCTGTCTCCTGCTTGCATTCAGATAAGTCTCTTTCAGTTTTTTTTTACTGTAGTTTGAATTCCTTGCTTTTTGCTGCATTGCTTTTTGTCTTCAGCCGGGTCCCCTTTGGGGGGGGGCTTTGGCTGGACTCCGTTAGTTTTTTGTATTTGTTCATTTGCTCAGTTCTTGTGATATTTTACTGCTGGGTAGCTACGTGCCCACACCAGAGATCTGATAAAGATGGTCGAGACCATGTGGTCTCAATGTTTTTGGATTCAGAAGTGTTGGAGTTTTTCCTAGGGTTTTTCTGGGTTGGAGACAGTATTCTCTCCTGTGCTGTCCTATCTAGACAGTTTTTGGCCCCAGCATTTGCTCAATCTATTTTCTGTCTGTGTTCGTATTTTCACCTTGTCTAACCACCATTATATGTTTGGCGGCTTCCTACTCTTTTGGGGTCTACTCCGGGGCAGTTAACTTTCCTCTTTCCATCTTCAGGGATAGCTATCTCTCCAGCTGTGACGAGGCGTCTAGGCCACCGTAGGATCGTCCCACGGCTGCTTCTAGCTGTGCGGTTAGTTTAGGGGTCTGCAACCTATTAGTTTCCAACCTCTCTGGTGTTAGGCTGCCTATGCGTTTTTTTTCTCCTGCCTCCTCAGCTACCAAAACATAACAGTCAGCATTCAGACAATAGCCTATGTCTCCTTTCCTGCTGAAAGTAAACGTCTTGCATAATTAAGATTAAATGCTGTGTCATCACAACATCTAATTCATCTATGCAAAAGTATGTGAACATATGCACCATTAGCTATGCTAATGCAATGTATTTTAAGAGACAGATGCACAAAGGAACGAGCCTTACACATATAAATTACTCCAAAGGCAATAATCCTGAATTGGAATATCATTGTGCAAGTGAAATCCAATGCATGACATGTCGCCCGAAATTATTCTGCCGTTGCAGAGCAGTATCTTTCCTCCGTGTTTACTCCATCACCTCAGTAGTTTCCAAAATATAATTTATATGCCACCAAGACTTTCTGAAAATAAAACATTGGTTTTAATTAATCCTTTACAGCATGTTTACTTTTCATGAAATGTGGAGACATATGGTATATTAATTCTCTTATCAGCAGTAGCTGATGTTTTGCAGCTCCAGGTTTTGCATATTTAATTTCTGCAGTAAACCCAAGCTGGACACATTTTCTAAACTTCTTCAATTTCAAAGGTAAAATGTCAGTGGTAAGCACACCCAAATGATTTCAATTTTCTAAGCTATGCTCCATAAAGCATTATTGATACTATATCATAAATGATTCTGGGTATTGTTAAAGAGGAAATCCACACTGAGCTTGATATTTAATAGTAGTTAATCTACTTAATACAATTCATATTCATTCAGTATTGGTGTTTTCTAAGGTACAAAATGTTTTTCCCAACTTGAGGTTGCGGCAAAAAATTGCGACTTTTCGTGTTCAGGCCAGCTTCACCACCAAAGCGGGTGGAGTTTGGGTGGAACGGGGGCATCTTGGCACAGCTCATCTAATTCATTTAGTCTTCAGATGCGCCTAATTCATTGAGAGGCCTCTAAATGAAACCATAGTCTCTGACTCCAGTACGCCTCCTTATCAAGGCCAGCGTGAACCATGCCGGTCTTGATGAATCAAGACTTTCAACTTGAAAACTCAGATTATATTTAGAGTGGTTATTATAGCCCTTGTATATGTTACCCTGCTATTATATTAAGTCATGCTAGTCTCCAGATTTCTTTAGTTGTGACTGTAGCCTGACCAGTTATAGCTTATACATCAGATTCTGACAGCCACGAGGGAGCCTGAGTGCTATCAAGTGAATTGTATTCAAGTGACATGTATGTGTAGCACTTGTGTTCTGCTCATAGAAGTGACAATAACAGCAGAACTAGCAGGCCTAGGTCCCTCATGGACAGGTTGAGTAGGTTCTAGAGCCTTGAATGTTCCCAAACATATGTCTTCTACCATCTGTTATAAAATGTAAAAAAGAATATGAAATTCCCAAAGCAATGTTCTGAAACAATAATAGCCACAATATTTTATCCATTTACTTTACTTTTAATAAATTCTACTGTTCCCAAACCCTGTACAACAGATGCAAATACAAAAAATCAATCTGAAGTACAGTCATTGAATACAAAGGAAAGTGTCTAATTGTTGCTTAAAGGGAATATGTCATCTGGATTTTATACCCCAAACTAAGGACATGAATGTAAATATGTGGTATCACTGAATACAGCTATACCTTGCTTGTAGAAATCATTTTTGCTGTTTTAGCGCGATCCATAGTTGAAATCTTATGCAAATGAGCTGCAGGTGCAGCAGGGTTCAACATTGCACTTGCCTCTTTTTCTCTTCCCTTCTCGCCAGCTGCCTCCTGTCGCTAACTGAGACAGGTCACTCTTCTGTGCCTAGGGAGCTGCATGTGCCGGAAGGTCCTGATTAGAGATGTGCGAATATGTTCGGAAAACGATCACTGAATCCGAATTTGCCATATTCGTGCCATATTGGTGCCGAATTTATGTTTGAAAATCGTTTCTGAACATATTCGCCCCATCTGTACTCCCATTAACTCCAATGGCATTCGGCGGATATTGCAAATATGGCGATCGTAGTCCAAACCGTGTATTGAAATCTTTAGTCCTGATCACATTGTGAATAGTGATGATTAAATTGATTCAACGCAAATCAAATTCTAGTAGAATTTCCAGGTCACATGAAATTCAAACATTGTGCTGTTAGGGATTCTCACTCTGCACAGGGTGGATCCCAAGCTTTGTCTCCTTCTGCGGTCTCCCATTCAGCCTCTGCCGCAGTGCAGTAAAGATGTTGGTCTCAGAGCCTTGCTCAGGCTCCTGCTGTTCGCTTAGTTACTGCTGGCTCTCCAGCCAAAGCTATAACTAGCAATAGGCAGCGGCGAACAGATGTTCCTGAGGCTAAGTCCAGGATTCACCCTACTGAGCATGCTCTTGAGGTGGCGACCTCTCATTAGTGGTCGGTCGTCAGCTGCTCGAGTGATGTGGCAGTTCCGGATTGGTCCACGAGCAAGGTCCTGTCTGACCTGACTTAAGTGGAGCATATAAAAAGGTCTTTGGGGCACACATCGGCGTGCTAAGATACTTTATGCTATGTGTGTGTTAATGGATACGTTACCACTCTGTGTGCACATGTGCCGTTACTAGCACGGCGATTTTTATGTCTTGGCTTGCAGTGTAGGGTGGGAATTCTCACTTGGCTCAGCATCTGACTCCAGATGACCGGTGGTCATGGTGCAGTTAGCACAACTGAGTGTCAGAGCGTGCACAACCACCAGCCTAGACTTCCCTGGGGGGTAGCTATAGGGACCCCAACTAGCATCATTACTTGCTGTACTCCTGTAACGTCTAACAGGGTATAGTTCCGAGTGCTCTGTTATTGTACTGGGAAAAACAATATGGATATAGTAGCCAGAAGTGAATGTAAAATATAGTGAAGAGCAAATTGGTGGCAGATCATGAATAGAGATGAGCAAATTTGTTCGGATTTTGGCCCTGAATCTGATTTTGACATATTTGTGCCATATTCGAACACTATTCGTGCCGAATGTATGTCTTATGATCGGTTCCGAACATGTTCGGTTATTTTTAATCCTGTTGACTCTAGTGATGTTTGGCTGTGTTCGACGAATATTGCAAAAACAATATTCGATTCCGATCATATTCGGAACTGAATCCGAACAAATTCGCTCAACTCTAATCATAAATAAGAGACAATGGGTATGTCAAAAGTGAATATGGAACAATATTGCGCATATGATAATATTTATGAACGTGATGAAAGGAAAAATAATATATTTGAGAGTGAAGTGTCCAGGAAGTAGAGATAAGCAGCAAAGATCAAAGGATAGGAGCATCGCATCGACTAGGTTCCATCAAAGAGCATCTGGAATAGACGTCACATGGGTATCAAACAAACCTCATTAACACATAGAACCTTTAATCACATCAAAGTAAGGTTAAAAATCTAAGGGATTAGAACCTAAAGAAATAACAGAAAAAAAGGAAATTATTAATAATCAAAGTATAGATAAAAATTAAATTTTCCAAACTGTAAGGCAGCGACTTTCGTGTCCGTGCGGCAATAAGGCAGTGACCCAAGAAAGCTCAACTTAAAAGTCATTTTTTTTCAAACTCACAAAATAAATCTATAACTTTTATCCTCCAGAGCATCCATATCAGTCCGATGATGTGGACGATTGCTCCACTGTATCACTCGTGGGTGCTTCAGTAGCTTTCCCTTCTCTGGCCTGTGTTCAGACTCACACAGACCTGTCCTGCATAGAGCCTCCTGCTCTGCTGCTTGCAAACAAAACACGGACACATCTAAATCTCAACTGAAAGTTTAAATGGGTTTCGTTGACATGGGCCACTCCCAAGACCCGGAGTGTTGGGAGAGATCCGTCCCACTGGCAAACATACAGATATCTCCAAAAATAAAAGCTCATGTCAGGCTTTCTTAAATCTCACTTGGTCAAATAGTTTGACAAAATCCACTCTTTTTTTATTTTGCATTTTAACCACAGGCATGGCTGTAATTACAATGTGCTCCAGCGGGTTCAGTATGCCTCTATGCGCACCTGATTGATGGTGTTATGTTTAGGTAGCTAAGGAGAAAAAAGCAAAAACTGCAATACACCAGAGAGGCTGGAACCTATTGGCTTGCTGTAACCTGAACTAACCACACAACTAGAGGTAGCCGTGGAGCGTTCCTACATTGATCCTGGACGCCTCGTCACAGCCTGAGAGATAACTACACCTAAAGGCAGAAAGATGAAAGCTATCTGCCCCGGAGCAGATCCCCAAAGAAAATAGGAAGCCCCCAAACATGTAATGGCGGTTAGACAAGAAGAAAGCACGGACACAGGCAGAAAATAGAATGAGCAAACGCTGGGGCCCAATCTGTCTATACAGAAAAGTACAGAAAAGAATTCTGACTGCAATCCAACAAAAAACCCTAAAAAATACCAACTCTTCTGATTGCAAAAACACCTGAGATCACACGATCTCCACCACCTAAATCAGATCTCTGGTGTAACAAAACCAAGCCGCAGCCACTGAAAAAACAGGAAAAAGCAAATGAACAAATAACAGAGGCTACAGATAAACTGAGAGGAGCACAGGCCCCAGGAGGGGACCCGGCTGACCTCCACAAAAGTGCAGAAAACTATGCAAAAAGCAAGCACAAAAAGAAAAGTAGAAAATATCTTATCTGAAAGCAGCAGATGTAGGCAAGACTCCAGAAAACTTCCAAATGAACCAGGAACCACAATTGAGACAAGAACAATTGATCACCGGCAACCATCATGGGAGGGAACCTCCCTTATATCAGTCCAGTCAGTGATCCCAGATTGCCATTCCTCGCTGGAAGTTTCAGTACTGTCTGTAACCACCAGAGGGAGCCTCTGCTCAGAAACCATCTCTTGCACATTCATAACAGATGGCCTTAATGATGAGTTGTCTGGAGTCAGAATTATGAAAGTGTTTGAAGTGTTTGGGAATAGTCTTTAGGCGTTCATCCTATGTGGATGTCTTTGTGTTCTTGATATCACAGAATGTTCCCGTATCTGTAGTTTCAACTCGCGGGTAATCATGACTACAGTATGTATATTTTATTACATGGGCACTGTGCATAGTAGATTATGCCTTTCGAGGAACAGGTCAAGAAGACTTTGATCTTAAACATTCTTGTACCATCACTGTTATTAAAGACATTTGATTTGGCCATGCCAACAGCTTGTGTGCCTGTTACTCATACATGGAATTAGACCTGATTTCAAGGTTAACACCCAGACCTGCAGGTCTGAAAGTTACATCGTTCCATGGTTGCATTTCTTATATGGCCTTTCTCTTATGTGTTCTGACATTAGTCGAGATTTTATCACCCTTCAACATTTCTATATTTGCTGAAACCAGTTTAACAAATATTTCTATTGCTGGTCATATGTTCAGTGTCGGAATTTTTTAGATTTGCAGTACAAGTTGGTTGGACAGTGCATTGACCTTTGTGGACGTGGTTTCCTCCTCTAATGATTCCAAAACCACTAAGGTCTGCATTTCTTCATCTGTATCCAAGGAGGTATCCATATCAGTACAAATATCAGTCAATTTTTTTTGAAGATCAGTTTATGAGCAAAAAGGTGCATGTCCTTTTTTGCCTTGAATTCATCTAAAGGATGGTTAGGGGAGAATGTTAGACCTTTTTCCAAAATGCTTTCCTGTGTAGGAGTTAAAGTATTGGCAGAAAGATTAATTCTTTTGGGTTGATTTTCCTGTGTGTTCTTGTTATAACTATGAGATGATTCTTGAAATTTTCTTTTGCCACCATGATGTATCCTAGTAATTCTAAAGACTGGATAGTCCTGTTCTTAGTACAAATGATGTCTGAATGGGTTGTACGCATGAGTCCTACACCACGATCTTATTATGAATCACGTATGCTTCAGAGGGTGGGTTAAAAATATCCATTGGCACACTGGTCTTCATGTGTCATCTCCCTCACTCCTATGGGTGGTCTTTTCGTACAACATACACACATATTCCAATAAACATAAGTCTTTAGTGCTCGGATACTTAAAACGCCCAGTTCTCCCCACCCTCTAATACATTGTCAGGACTCGAACCAAGCAGCTCTTGTGCATCAGGTGGCAGCTCTTCCCTTTGAGCTATTCATCTTGCTGGACAGTTCCTTGCTAACCCAGATACTAATACCTATGTTGTTTTTGATTGTCTCCACCCTGAGTTCCTGATTAACTCCATCCTGTAATTTCCTGATTGAACATCCTACTTAAACCTGGCATTGCACTTCCTTGCAAGATTATTGAGCTCCCAGCCTTTAGTCAATCTCTCCTTTCACCTGCTGCTTCATCCAAGATTACACTGCTGCTACCGTGTACCAACCTCATGTCTATTCCTGACTACGCAACCTGCTGATCCTTTAGCTAAATTGCTACTTCTGTGTACCGACCCCTAGCTATTCCGAACTTCGCTACCTGCCAGTCCTGCCAATAGTGTGACATCAAGCACTGTCTTATATTTGGCACATCAGTGACATTATGTAGAACTAGACATCCCTTAAAAATGGATGAAAAGACAAGAAGAAAATTGGTCTAAAAGGATAAAAAGAGGCCAACAGCAATATTAAAGGAGCTGCATGAATTTCTGAAAATAATTGGATATGTACTGCATGTGACAACACGCTCCCATATTCTTCATTTGTCTGGCTTTGTAGGGTAGGTTGGCAAGACAGAGGCTTTTTCTTACACAGAGAAACATCCATACACGGCTATGTTTTGCCAAAACCTAAATCAAGTCTGCTAAAGGTATGTGGGTAAACCAGGATCACTCCAATTGAATAATTGTCTGATAGACAAGGCTATACCTGTCATCTTTGGTCAATATGTAAGTATAAAATCATGATTAAAAAATTTGGTGGCAATGTTTATCGCCTGCGACCCTAGTGCTACTACTAATATACTAGTAGTATATTAAAAATGCCAAAGTAGTAGTGAACAAGGGGGCTGATCTAGACAGGAGAGAAGATGTTCCATGGATTTGTTCTCAAATAATTAACTGAGAAGCCTCATTTAGATTTACCAAATTGTGGATGTGAAAGAGAAGAAGGAAAGAATGAAGTGTGTGGAAAGAATGACATAAGAGAGGAATGAAAGATGTGAGAGAAAGGAAGAACTTAAGAGAGGACGGAAGAAATAAAGAAGAATTACGAATATGAAACGAAAGAAGGATGTAAGCAAAGAAGGAGGGAAAAGAGTGATGGAAGTCAGATCACTTAGGCCTCTTTCACATTTCCGGCGGGCGCCTGGCAGCGCCCCCGGCATTTTGCCGCAGCGCCGCATGTGAAAACCTTTCACACTTCCGGCGGCCAAAATGCGTTTTTTTGCCGGATGGTTTCTGATGCTTGGAGAGATAAGAAACCATCCGGCAAAAACAAAAAACGTTACATGCAGCGTTTTTTCCGGACGCCGCAATGTACATTTGCGCCGCATCCGGACAAAACCGCATGCAACGCATTGACATGCGGCGCCATCCGGCGCTAATGCATGTCAATGCGAAAAAAGCCGCATGCGGCGCATCAGATTTTCAGATGCGGCGCTGCGGCAAAATGCCGGGGGCGCCGCCAGGCGCCCGCTGGAAATGTGAAAGAGGCCTTAGTGGGAAGTAAGAAAGTCAGGAAGCAATACATTTTAGCACATTATTCAGATTATAAAGTATCCATTGTACACTTTTTTACATCTTGATGGCTGTTGTGATCATAAAAATGTTTCATTTTGTGACACTAAAATAGTATGTAGAAATAATGAAAGAAAGAATGGGAGTATATAATGTTGAAGTTATGTAGCTGATTAATAGAACAGTTATTATTTATATCTAGACCCCTAAAAGCTTTTTAGGTGTTTTTGGTTGTTCTGAACACTTGGAAATGAAAACATATGAGCAATGTGATGTTCATATCCTATGCCATCATACTTAGTTAGTTCTCATGGTGTTTGCATCAAGTAAGCTACAAAGAACAGCTTGATGTACTGGCAAATAATCAGTAAGGAAGGGAGGAGATGACAATCAAGGCTCCAGTGACATAGAAGTGACAGAAAACAGGGTAAGCAGCTGTGTACAAAGACAGATTGTGATCACATATAATGACCATTTACAGTTTCTCTGTGCTCCTCTGCATCTCAAGAAGCATCTTAATGTCTTTCTAATCTAAGACTAGATTAAAGGTACTGCCACACTAAACGCTCCCGCTAACGATCTCGTTAGCGTCGCATACTAATGAGATCGCTAGCGGGATCGTTTTAATATCGCTAAATGTGTGCCACATTTAGCGATATAGTTAACGACGCTATCGCCGTTAGCGATCTTCTTAGCGATTTAGCGGTACAAAAGTACCGCTAAATCGCTAAGAAAAGGTGCCACACTTAGCGATACATACTTACCCAGCGGGGCGCCAGCGACGAAAATAGGGTCCGGATCGTTTCCGGCGACGAGCGAGATCCCAGCAGGAAGCTCGTCGCTGGTAGATGCCGCACACAGCAACATCGCTAACGGGATCGCTAAATAGTGACGTTTTTTAGCGATCCCGTTAGCGATATTGTTTAGTGTGGCATACCCTTAAAGCTGGCCCTCAAGTTCACTTTTCTCTGAAATAGCTGTGTGAAAACCATATGTGTCCCTTCCTTTCTATCACTACAGGAGTTACTGTTATCAACTCCAACTGTAATTTTATCATCTGAAACGATTGTGACTTTTACTTTTATGAAGCGTGTCAAGTAATGCGATTATACAGATGGGAGTAGACACTGTCAGATATTAGTTATGCTAATGCATCAATTAAAAATCTGAAGATAAACACACACAAAAAAAATAAAAATACCAAACATACACTATATCCTACAGTACATAAACTTGAAGAATGGCATTGTAATAGACGAGGTGGACATCTATAGAGTATACAATTACTATCTAGTGAATCATGTTACTCTTTTGTATGATACATAGATGATTATTTTAGTAAATTAACCCCTTTTCCGACCCATTACTGAAAAGTATGTCATGGATAGATGTCAAGTGACTCCTATGTTTTCTGTCATGATTAGTGTTGAGCGATACGATACTGCAAATATCGG
>VIAB01031375.1:11821-22591 GCA_009801035.1 Oophaga pumilio | reverse complement strand
TCCAGGCGGGCGACTCACATTGTGACCATTCATTCTATTGTGAACTGCTTGTGTTGTCTGGCCATCATATTGAAGGTTGCAGTGACACTGTAACAAGTATGTTCTCAGTGGGAAAAACAAGATAATCTTTGAATTGAGGGTAGGGGAGAGTAAATGATAAATTGAGTGTGGGTGAAACCAAATGATGATAACACAGAATCAGGTGGTAAGTCATTCCAAATGACTATTTGTTTAGTCTCACCTTTTCCTTCTCCCTACCCCTTTCTGTACTCTGGAAGCACGTTTTCTTGCTTCTGACAGAAGCGTGTCATCTTATTTGGGTCTTCGATGGACCATGTGGATACCCTGGTGGAGTGGTTGCAAAATCTATGTCTGGAGGTGGCAGACCTGCATTCTGTAACATTGCAGCACCACCTTTGACCCCGGGTTTTGCACTTGCTGCTCCCAGACAACTCCCATCTGAACATAGACAGGCTTTGCCAGAAAGGTTCTCTGGAGGTCAGGACAAGTTTGTGGTTTTTAGAGAGGCCTGAAAACTGTACTTTAGGCTGTGATCGCATTCCTCGGGTACCGAGGAGCAGCGGGTGGGGATAGTCATCGCCCTTCTCCAGGAATACCCCCAAGCCTGGGTTTTTTCCCTTCTGTCCGGTTCTCAGTCACTCCAGATGGCTGAGGAATTTTTAGTGCTCTAGGACTCATTTATGATGATCGCCCTGGCTAAATTCAAATTACGTCAGCTTCAGCAGTGAGACTGGCCATCTGAGGAGTTCTGCTCTGAGTTCTGTAGACGGTCCACGTACACCAGGTGGAATGATCGCACTGCTGCTGAGAGTCAGTGCACAAGAGACAGGAGCAGAGCGCCGTGGGAGTGAGGTGAGTATGTGTTTTTTTCTTCTTTTTTTACATGTGTATGGGAGGTTTGCATGTATATAGGAGGCTATATGGGGGTTCACATTGTATATTGAAGGCTATGTGGGGGCTCTTGAAGACTATAGGGGGCTGGTGGGGCTCATTATGTATATTGGAGCCTATTTAGGAGCTCATACTGCATATGGGAAGCTATGTGGTGGCTCATACTGCATAAATGAGGCTATATGGGGGATCATGCTGCATATAGGAGGCTATGTGGGGGCTCATACTGCATATAGGAGGCTATGTGGGGGCTCATACTGTGTTTTGGAGGCTTTATGGGGTTTATACTGTATATAGGAGGTTATGTAGGGGCTCATACTGAATATAGGAGGCTATGTGGGGGATCATACTGAATACAGGGTGCTGTGTGGTGGCTCATGATGTATATTGAAGGCTATATGGGGGCTAATGTGGTATATATGTAGGCTATGTAGGGGCTCATGCTATATCTAGGTAGCTATATATATATAGGTAGGCTATATATAGGTAGGCTGTGTGGGGGCTTATAGTGTATATAGGGGCTTTGTGGAGGCTCACACTGTATTTGAGAGGCTATGTGGGGGCTCACACTGTATATAGGAGGCTATGCAGGGGCTTGTACTGTATATATGAGGTTATGTAGAGGCTCATCCTGTATATAAAGGGCATGTAGGGGCTCATGCTGTACATAGGAAGGCTGTGCCGGGGCTCATACTGTTTGACTAAGGCTGTATTTGGGTGCATTCAGTATATAGGGAGACTGTGTTGGTACTCATGTTGAATAGAGGCATGCTTTGTGGAGGCCCATGTTGTATGTAGGGAGGTTGTTTGGGGGTTCATGCGGTACACAGGAGAATGTAAGCATACTTTATACTGTTCAATATTAAGTAGCAACATAAATTAATATTGACCATAATTAATTTCAGTCTATTGGTTCAGCCCTCCACAACAGTCATGATCTCTCATGTGGCCCATTGGGAAAATTAATTTCCCAACCCTGTAATAGGGCATAAAGACATTGACAGTCATTATGAAATAACTCTTTAAAATCTCTTGCCTTTCTACATGAGTGTGCCTAGTAAAAGGTTCCTTTAGCTTTAGAAATAGGAAAAATAGTTCTGGCTTGATCTGAAGTACTGTATACTATGCTACATTATTTGTTAAACATCTCATAAGAAAACGCACATAAATGTAAAGTTATGACCATATAAATTTATAAACATTATATCCCAGGCATAATAAATAGGCTGTCAGCAAACTTTTGTGGTTTTATAAAAGCATTTGCCGTACAAGCTAAATACACAACAATAAGCAAACATATTTGCTTATTAAAATCCTTAATAAAATGAGGTGGGTAGCCAAATGGCAAATAATGTTTTAGCCAGTGAAAACCAGTGTGGTCTACTTGTATCAAGAAGGTGCTTAATATCTATGACCATAAAATTCAGGAGAAATGATCAGTCCAAATAAATACAAATATTAAAAGGCGTTTATTCCTTTATATGAAAAAGCTTTGTAGTGAAATGAACAGTCTACGCTGGACCACAC
This sequence comes from Oophaga pumilio, assembly GCA_009801035.1. Taxonomy (NCBI): domain Eukaryota; kingdom Metazoa; phylum Chordata; class Amphibia; order Anura; family Dendrobatidae; genus Oophaga; species Oophaga pumilio. Next base: position 20,152 of record VIAB01031375.1, on the reverse strand, counting down.
TGAATTTAAAAAAATGGAGCTTGTCAAAGGAAAATCCATGGACCAAATTCAGTGCCCAAACATTGGATCATCGTGCAGGAACTCAACAAATCACTATAACCAAAGCGCAAAATATACGGCGTGCAGCCTTATTAACTGTCATCTAGATAAACAGCAGGAAAAACCCAAACCTTGAAGTTCTGCACACAAATTTCAGGCTAATATTACAGCTTTTTCCAAGATTTATCTTTATATTTGAGTAGATGCAGTTATATTATGCTGTAGCTGTCAGCTTGCCAGACAATGAGAATGGCATGTCACTAACAGCTCGCTGGATACTCCTGTGGGAAAGCAGAAAGAAAATAAAAACAGATCATATTTACAGCTTTTTTTTCTGAAATATCAAAGATTCCAATGCTGGTTAAAGCTCAAGACTATTCTTACATTACGCTCTCTAAAATATGTCTCGCACAGCGCCTCTATGGAGAGATGCAGAGGGCCATAGTCTGGTTTCAATCTGGAGGAGATGAAGTTAAACTGTCAGTTTGGCTGCTTGTGTTGCTATGTCTACTATTACCCCCTGGAAATCAGAGACTTTCTTACACTTGGCAATAGGTGCATGAAACTAAAGCTGCTTTTTCTACCTTGACAAAAACATGTTAAAATGAGGTCATAGTCATTAATTAAACAGCGTGGAATTTTGGCTCTGTCAAATCAAACATTCTGCAGCAGGCTGTAATAAAAAGAAGAGAGCAAACAGCTGCATGGTCTGTCGTCCAAGACCTGGAACAATAGCAATCTCTAAGAGCCTGAAATGTTCTGATAATGTAGCATTTTAGCACACAGTACAGAATTTCATGATTTCTGTGGAATTCCTCCTCAATGACCTGAAACCACATATTGAAACACTGTGGTTGAACTTTTATGAAAGTGAAGCCAAATTTGAATAGCTACCAGCAGGCTACATACAAAATTCCCTTCAAGTTACTTTATTCTTTCTATGCATATCTGCTGTTCTTGATGCTTTTAATGAGCAGACCTTTAAAAAATAATTAGCTGAGCTACCATGGATGCTGCTCACATGTAATATACTATTATACAGTGCCAACTTATTCGATGTGATGCCAAATGATGACTTTGTTTACATTACATATGAAGTATATATATTCTGTGTATAAGCCAGAAAAATTATCTGCACACAAGTCATACTTATCAATTGGCCCTCATTTACTGGTTAGAGGCCAAAAAAATCGGGGACAGTATGTCTCGCACCATCCACCAACGTCATGTTGCACCACAGACTGTCCAGGAGTTGACGGATGCTTTAGTCCAGGTCTGGGAGAAGATCCCTCAGGAGACCATCCGCCACCTCATCAGGAGCATGCCCAGGCGTTGTAGGGAGGTCATACAGGCACGTGGAGGCCACACACAATACTGAGCATCATTTTGACTTGTTTCCACTTTAATTTTGTTTTGTTTTGATTTTCATTTTGACTTGTTTCCACTTTCATTTTGGGGGTCTCTCTAAATCCAGGCCTCCATTGGTTCAAAATTTGATTTCCATAGATGATTTTTGTGTAATTATGTTGACAGCACATTCAACTTTGTACAGAACAAAGTATTCAATGAAAATATTTCATTCATTTAGATCTAGGATGTGTTATTTGAGTGTTCCCTTTATTTTTTTGAGCAGTGTATTAGCATCCTTTGTAAAATAACCAAACAGTTCACCTAAAGAAGCCTCACACTAACGTTTTTTTCTAAAATGCAGCAAAAAAGAAAGAGTAGAACTGCACTAGAGAAAGTCCCCATTCACAATTGTAGATGTAAGTCCCCTATTTTTGTCTGAAGTACAGCATTTAATTTCAACAGGTTAACGGTGCTCAGCTTGAAAAATCACATGTGTATATATCGCCAAAAAGCAAAAAAGCGGCACTCACCACATTGAAAACGAATGTTTAGTCCTTTATTTCACCATGTGCGATGTACACAAGAACAAGTGGACATGCAGGTTCATGGAGGCATGCGGATACTGGATCAAAGGCCAGACAACGTCCACAGTGCGTCCATTTGCCTCATTATAGGGAATTTTCCACTGGGAGTTCCATGTGAATCACATATTTCAGAGATTTACATGGAAACCCTGGTGTAAGTGCTCAGTGTAGAGCGCAGGATAGGTTTGCGCCGAGCCTCACTGTGAGCTTTGGGAGGCAGAATGAACAAATCAACAGTAGGTGAAGAATTGGCTTTATTTTTTACACCGTTCCTTATACGCTATAAGTGATTAGATGACTTAATTCCTTGTGTCAGTGCGATTCCAGAGATACCAGATTTATGGTTTTTTTTATATGTGGCTACTCTTACACACTTAAAAACACTTTTTTTTGCAAAAACGCATCACCATATTTTGAGAGCTATAATTTTTCAATATTATACATGGTACAGTACACATTACATGGTATACATTTTTCAATACGTGGTCATATGACTGCTTGTTTTTTGCAGGACGAGTTGACATTTTTATTGGTACCATTTTCAGGGTCATGACATATTTTGATACCTTTCTATTCCAATTTTGGGAGGCAGAATGAACAAACACCAGTAATTCAGGAATAGTTTTTTTTTTGGCTGGGGTTTACCATTCTGTGTGTGGTAAAATTAATAAGGCAGCTTTATTCTTCTGGTCAGAATGATTACAGCGATATCACATTTACATAGACTTTTTTTGTTTTGCTGCCTTAAAGCAATAAAAACTATTTTATAGAAAAAAAATAATTATTTTTGCATCGCTTTATTCTGAGGGCTATAACTTTTATATTTTGCCATTGATTGAGCTGTATGGCAGATTCTTTTTTGCAGGGCAAGATGACATTTTCAGCTATGCTATTTTTATTAACATTTTTCTTTTTGATCGTGTTTTTTCCACTTTTTGTTTGGCAGTATGATGAAAAAGCATAATTTTTAGCCCTCTTTTTTTTACGGTGTTCACTGAAGGGGTTAAGTGGTGGAACAGTTTTATAGGTCGTTGTTCCAGATGGTACCAAATATGTGTACTTTTTTGTTTTGTTTTTCTTAAAGATATTCAGTTATGAGTACAATATAGTTTTTATTTTTTGATTATTTTGTGATTTTTTAAAAAAATATTTTTACATTTTTTGTTGACTTTTTTAAACTTTTTTTTATTAAGTCCCTCTAAGGGACTTTCAGGTTCTGCAGTCTGATTGCAGTTCTAATACATTGCAATACACCAGCATTGCACCACCACCACCTCTGCAGAAAAACACCACCAAAGTATGATGCTTCCCCCACCATACTTCATGGTTGGAACAGTGTTCTTGGTGTTGCACTCATCCTTGTGTGCTGGTGTGAGTAGGGGCTCCTTGCGAGCTCTTCAGGATAGTAATCTATAATGATGTAGTGTGTTACTAAAGGTAATTTCTGAGACTATGGTCCCTACTCTCTTCAGGTCATTAACGAGATCCTCCCATGTAGTTCTGGGTTGATTCCTGACGTAGCTCAGAATAAACTTTACCCCACAAGTTGAGATCTTGCAAGGAGCCCCAGACCGAGGAAGATTGACAGCAATCTTGTGTTTCTTTCATTTTCTAATAATTGTGGCAACAGTTGTTGCCTTCTCACCAAGCTGCTTGCCCATTGTCCTGTAGCCCATCCCAGCCTTGTGCAGGTCTACAATTTTGTCCCTGGTATCCTAAGATAGCTCTCTGGCCTTGGCCGTGGTGGTAGAGTTGGAGTGTGATTGATTGTGTGCACAGGTATCTTTTATACAGGTAATGAGTTCAAACAAGTGCAATTAATACACATAATGAGTGCAGAGTAGGAGGACTTCTTAAATAAAAACTAACAGGTTGCTAACTGATAGGTAATCAAATACTTATTTCATGCAATAAAATGCAATATAATTATTTAAAAATCATAAAGTGTGATTTTCTGGCCTTTATTTTTAAATTCTTTGACAGTTGATATGTACCTTGCATGATAATAATTACAGACCTCTATTATTTGTAGGTGGGAAAACCTGCAAAATCGGCAGTGTGTAAAAAGCTTATTTTCCCCACTGTAGTATGATGCCCCAACATCCCCCAGTATGATGGTCCCCACAGTGTCCCATACAGTATAATGGTCTCTACAGCCCACCATACAGTATAAAGTCCACTACAGCTCTGTGAAGGATGAGGGAATTTAATGGCAGCTTACAATCCTCCTGAAAGCATGTGTAGCTGTAACAGGACACCTGACACAGTAGGTGTTCCTGCCACACTATCTAGTATCCAAATTCCTACAGGAAGACCTCCTGTGGATCCCATGTGGTGCAAATGCTTTTTGTGTGCCTCAGGCAGCTATGATTTCATAAGGAGAATATGGACGTATCATACATACCACATACTATTTACATTTTAGAGATCTCTGGAATGGGCCGAACGCCTTGCAGGGTCTCGATCCATTCTAGCCCCACCAGGGTGGGGTGATACATAGAATGGTTAGTAGGAGAAAGGTAGAAAATCCATGTTTGGTCTCAATGCGTATCAGGGGCCCAGCCCCCTAGGACCGTCAATTAAGGAGTTATGACCCATCTTAGGTTTTGGAGTTTTTAGCTTCTAGATGCAAGAGGATGGGATTTAGGACCAGCCCAGTGGTAAAGAGGGGAGTGACACCAAGGAATTAAATTCTTGTGTAAATCTTGGCCAATTGCTTTTTTCCTGGGAGGTCATGACAACATATCGTGTTGGGAAAAGTCAAGGAACAGGAACGACCACCAGCCTCCCATGTGGCAGCCCCTCCCCTACGAGCCAGGTCTTTCATGTGACTGGTAACTCACTCCTATCTTCTGCATACTTTGCAATATCACTGTTTTTGCATATCTGACCATTGTATATGTATAACCATTTTGTATATAGTGTTTTGTCTAGTGTGCCCTTGAGGCAATTAAATATATAATTTAATCTTGGGCTGCTCTATTAGCTCAATCCATAAATTCACAAGTCCGTGTTCTCAGCTTAACTCTCCATGCTACTGGGCCTGGTTTCTGCACCAATATAATCTTTTTCATGGACCTGGCTTATCTCTAACGAAGAACTGTTGGTAGTCCTAACGGACTGTTTCACCGATGCTAGTGAAAGAGACCTCTCAGCCTGTCAGGGTTGTGAGCAAATGTGGTGCCACATCAGCGACTGCATGGACCACATCCTGTCACTGTCCATGCCTCCCTGGGCTGGGCTCGTGTGGACAGGGGATGTCTGTTTAAATCTGTGCCAAGCTGACCTTACATGTCCCAGGGGGTGCAGAACGTCACATTGGTACAGGTGTGAAGAACGTTCCAAGTGATCTCTCCAATGTAATAGTGATGTCAGGCGGGGGGGTGAGGTGCGGGTTCATTACATGTTTTTGTGACTGTGGGATTCAGCGTGACCTATCTGGGGCCATCATTCACATGTGGCGGCAGAAGTGGGATTCTGCATGATCTCTCTGGTGCCATTCTTTGTAAGCCCCTTATACAGTATGCTGTCTCCACAAAACCTCCATACAGTATGATGTACCTCCCAGCTCCCCAAATAGTGTGATACCCCCACTGCCCCCGTACAGTATGATGTTACCACAGCTCCCAATACATTATGATAGCTCTATAAACCTCTATATAGTATGATATCCCTCACAGCCCTCATATAATATGATATCCCTCACAGTTCCCCATACAGTATGATGTCCTCCATATCAATCCATATGCCCAAACAATAGACTAAGACCACAGATTGGCTATTGCCGCTTTCAGAAAAAATTGGATAACAAATTGTGGGATCTGTTGGGTTAATTTTTTCTTTCTTCTGCTAGTCAAAATGCCAAATTTGAGGCTAAAGCAACTTTTTAGTTGAAAAAGCATAATGTTTCATTTTCACATCCTACAGTTCTAAACTCTGCAGGTCTAAAAATGGTCACTACACGCCTAGATTAATTTTTTGAGGGGTGTGATTTCCAAAATGGGGCCATATGTGGAGGATTTCTTTAGTTTTAGTACCTTAGTACTCAGTACCATTTGCAAATGCAATATGGCAACCCCATCTATTACATCTGAATTTACAATCCCAAAGTGAAATAACAAATCTTGCCTTCCATAACATATAACATTCATACCTAGAAATTAAGAGCAAAAAAAAAAAATTTAATAACTCATGAACATGATTTATACTAAGGAAAATATTATGTAGAAAATAGTGAAAACCACTGTGTAGTTGAAAAGACACTTCATGTTAACTTTTGTACACTGCAAAAGTCTATTGTTCTGCTGCTTGAAGGTACGATAGCAAATTTCCAAAAAGTAAGCAAGACAAAAATAAACACCACAAAAAAAAAAAATAAATATAAATAATTAATACATACCCATATTAGGTGCACATGTACACCATCCGAAGTGGTGTCAATTCTGACTCATATTTTGGTGGAACCTTAATCGGGTGGGTGCATTTAATAACTCCCAGAAAAGGTATGGAACATTTCTTTATCTTCTTAAGAAAAAAGCCATTAGGCTATGTGCACATTTTGAGAATTTTTTTGCATAGAAGAAAAACACTAGAACAATAGTACATTTAAATGAATAAGTGTACAAAAATTGATATATGAAGAATTCACCATGTCAATGTTCCTCTCAATATTGGGTCAGTAAAAATACCAATGCCATATGGAAAGAATCCCACCTTGGAAACTGGTTCCCAAATTGGAACTTATTCAATTTGAACTTATAAGTTATAACGACTGTTAAGAAGATGGTTACATAGATTTTGACATCAGTGTGCCATGATACTGGGTTGTGATGGCAAGTATTGTCTCAGTGTTTGGTTCACTAGTAATATGGGCCACTAATTTTTGATACTAACGCTCATCTGCCATGTTAAAAAAGAAAAGGAAAAATGATGGCAATGTAAAGTAGTCATATGGGAAATGTTGTTTCATAACCATTTTATTTGGTATAACTAACAGGTATAAGGGCAGAAAAATAAAAGTTAAAAAATTATAAATGTGAAAATTTGACAAATTTCAAATATTTTAATAAATAACTCAAATCTTACTGGCCTAAATTTACCAATGTCAATAAGTACAGAGTGTCAAGAAAAAATCTTGTAATCACTTGTATTGGAACAAGCACTCAATAAAGGATTTAAATATGGGATTTTTAAACCAGACAACACTTTTAATGATTTAATGTGTTAATAGTTTAATAAAACTGTCTCTTTTTCTGTCATTTGACAGGATGACAAATGTGCTTTTTTATAATATTAAATATCAGCATGAATAACCACGATGCAATATAAAAAAGAATTGGCAAAGCTACATTATTTTCATACTTAAGTAAAGGCAAATGAAATAACATTTTTAAGATTCTATTGTCAGCACAGCTGGCTATCAGAAAAGCTGAGGATTCTCTGTAGTCTAGCCAATAATGTTTTGCTGGCATACCAAAATTGGCTCTGTCTGCTCACATACACAGCATGCATTACTCCAAAGGCACTTAACCACATATGCTAAACAAGGGAAATGTCTTTTCACCACTGCACACGTCCAAGATTTTAGTTCAGGTTTTAATTACTTTAACCACACTATAAGTTCTGACCCAGGCTCCCTACACATGCAGACAGAAAAATCCAAAAAAGCTTTACTTTACAGCTGTAGACTAACAACAATGCAAGAAAACGCCTATATGCAGATACTAAATTCAGTTAATCTCATGGCAGAACATTGCGTTCAGCAATGCCATTGGTTTTTTCCCATGGCAGGTTGAGACAAACATACTTTTCCTTCTTTAAAAACATAATTTGTAATACACCACCTGTTTTCTCTTACCACCCTGTGATGCTCTGATAGACAGAAGACTTTTGTTAGAGCAAGCAATCTTTTTTTTGTTCCTTTTTCTGAATCCATATGCTGTCTATAGCATATTTGTATTTTTTTTTCTAAAAGGCTGGAAAATTATTGGCAGCGATGTTACAAACATACTGTACATAAACTGTGGATATAGAATACATGTAAGATTGAAAGATTATAGTGAGATAATGATGGTTTTTAAATTGATATACAACATCAAATGGATATTTAATAGATTATGTAGATAGCTGTATAAATAGTTTTCTGGATAGATAACACTGTTCTAGATATTTTCAAAAGTTGTCAGGTTCAGTTATGAAATTATTCATTTCTTAATGATTTTGGCCTGAATTCAAATCTGACAATGATATTTTTAGTTGGCTCTTGTTTCTATGAAATCAAAAAGTTTTCCTTTAAGTGCTACATAGAATTAATGCATAAAAGTTTCAGTTCTTTGAAACATTATTTTTGCAAATATAA
>VIAB01031374.1:0-11187 GCA_009801035.1 Oophaga pumilio | reverse complement strand
GCTCTCCTCAGAGAGACTCCCAGGAGAGTTCTCTCTCTCTCCTTCACTCCTAAGAGAGTTTTGCCCTCTAAGCTTCTCATCTGCTCTTGCTGCTGCCTAAGCTCCACCCACCCATATATACACCCTTTGCTAACCAGTCTGAGTCAGATCATCTTCCCGTAGGGTACGTCCGTAGGCTCAGCTGGCATGTGTTGGATGCAAGTGTTGGAGTCCTAGGAGTGCTCCCTCCTTACCTGGGAGTGGGGTGTCACACCTTTGGTTGAGATGCAACACCTCTGTGGAGACTGAACCTTCAGGGGCTCCACACAGGTACCTCGGAATGAGGCGTACATCGGCAGATAGTGTGATGATTGCTCTGCTGTACTCTTAGCACTGAGGTGACAGTGGCAGTGAGCTGTGGTTGCCAGCCTGGTATTGTACTACTAGTCCCAAGCCACTGGCTGTTTTCACCACTGGAAAGTTTCCGCCATACACAGCACTCTCACCACTCAGAGCAGAGCCGAGGCAGAGTCTTTTCTACCAGTGAGAACAGCAAGGTAGCCTGATAGCAGTACCATGTCTGTCTGCTGATTAATGCCCTGATACTCAACCAACCACAGTCTCCTACACTTAGAGGCTGCCATATTTGTAGTGTGTAAGTGCTGTACTCAGTCACTTACACACTTGCAAATGCAAATGGTAGCTTCCAGTGGCTAATTAAATTAACAAATAAAAACTGATAAAATACGACATTTAATTTTGTGTTAAAAATAAAAATAATCAATAATTATTAATGCAAAAATAATCATGGCACATTAAATTCAAATGCTTTTAACTTCTTAAGGTCAAGACCTGTCTTGGCTTACAAGGAGGTACAGATAATGCACAGTCCATTTTTAGAGCTGTCAGGCAACCACTGACAGAAACATGTTCTATTTGTCTGTCTATCTATCTATCTATCTATCTATCTATCTATCTATCTATCTATCTATCTATCTATCTATCTATCAATCTATCTATCTATCTATCATGATATACGTATCCAAATTTTAACATATTTTCAACACTAATCTACTTTACAAAGGTAACTTGAGGACAGATGTCTACATAATGGCATCATGTAAAAAATATTTGTAACAGGTTAATTATTCTCTGTGGTATGCATGATGTTAAGTAACGCTATTAGCTTATTGAAAAAAGAGAAATGCAATCTAATTAATCCTTTTGAGATATAAGCTGCAGGTCTAGAAAATATCAATTTCTTCTCTTGGGCTTTCACTTAATTGACTGGTCATATAATGATCCTTAACACAAAGGATCCTAGAGAGTAAATTACATCACAATCTACAAATACCATGCACAGTGCCAATATTTCATTTGCTTTGTAACATAAAATAAAGTTATTCTTTACTTTTAACATTTACCTTTGATCAGTACAATATCTAATTATATGCACAACTTTATACATTTATAAAGATAAAATTGAAATTAAAACTTTATTAAAAGTAAATAATATTCTGATCTAGTTGTGCATTTTTTTTTAGGATAAGCTACTTGTACACACAGTTAACTTGTTCATGGCATATTGGGATTGTAAACAAATTTAAATACATTATGCCTTACTTTTAAAAACAGTGCCACAACTGTTCATGGGCTGTGTGTGGTATTGCATGTCATCTTTGAAATTAATAGGGGTGGGTTGCAATACCACACAAAACCTATGGACAGGTGACAGAGGTTCAGCTCTGTGGCAGGGGAGTTGTGAAACATCTGAGTGGGCCCCTAACCAGGTAACCCTGATTAAAACTGAAAATAAATCTCTGTATGAAAACCAACACTGATATTGCTGCCACACCGTGACATATAGCGGTAGATACTAGTCCTACAGAACATATAAAAGATTACAGTAAAGCTGTAGATGGCGACTTACAGCTTACATTCTTTCTGATGGAGTCATCTGCTTTTCCAATCTTTTCGATCTGGCCCAAACCACCATAACATGTTCTTCTTGCCACGACTCATCTGCAGAGATTACAACAAAGACACATTTGACTTCTCACATTTCCAGCACTGTCCCCTTCTATTGCCAACATGCAAAAACACCTCATCTTTCTCATACCCCCAATTCTGAGCTGCTACTGTCCCTATTTCTGCATCTGCTGTGTGGCAAAAAAGCAAGGATACTCTTATGCTATGTGCACACAATGCATTTTTGATGCGTTTTCGCGGCGTTATGTTACACGTGTAAATGCTCCAAAAATGCAATGGAATACTAAAGCAAGGTAATGCAATGACAATCCTGAAGTGTTGTGCACATGATCCATAAATTTCCGTCCGTTTTTGCAGCGTGTTAGCTTCTGAAGTATATCAATTCTTTTTGTGTTTCTGCAGCGTTTTTTACTCATTGACTTCAATTGAGGCAGTCAAATCTGCAGCAAAAATGGAGGTATAAAAAGGTTTGCGTCTATGCTGCATATTTACTTCTTATTTGCTGCCGATTTCCTGTCAAAAACGCTGCGAATTGTCAAAGGAAATGATGTCAGAAGGAGGAAGAGTGTGTGGGTGGAGAATATGTGCGTCAGCGGAGAATATGTGTGTGAGCGGAGAATACTGTATGTGCGTCTGTCTGTGCCTGTCAGTGTGTGTCTGTCTGTGTTTGTCTGTGTCTGTCTGTGTTTGGCGTCGTCTGATGGAACTACTACGCCTATCTGGCTATAGTATAGACCAAAAGTTTTGACACACCTTCTCATTCAATGATTTTTCTGTATTTTCATGACTATGAAAATTGTAGAATCACACTGAAGGCATCAAAACTATGAATTAACACATGTGGAATTATACATTACACTTTACAAAAAAGTGTGAAACAACTGAAAATATGTCTTATATTCTAGGTTCTTCAAAGTAGCCACCTTTTGCTTTGATTACTGCTTTGCACGCAGAAAAGGTGAACGGATGGACTCTACATGCCTAGTTCCCACCGTGAAGCATGGAGGAGGTGGTGTGATGATGTGGGGGTGCTTTGCTGGTGACACTGTTGGGGATTTATTCAAAATTGAAGACCTACTGAACCAGCATGGCTACCACAGCATCTTGCAGAAGCATGCTATTCCATCCAGTTTGCGTTTAGTTGGACCATCATTTATTTTTCAACAGGACAATGACCCCAAACATACCTCCAGGCTGTGTAAGGGCTATTTGACCAAGAAGGAGAGTGTTGGGGTGCTATGCCAGATGACCTGGCCTCCACAGTCACCAGACCTGAACCCAATCGAGATGGTTTGGGGTGAGCTGACCCGCTCACCGCTTCAATTTTGAATAAATCCCCAACAGTGTCACCAGCAAAGCACCCCCACACCATCACACCACCTCCTCCATGCTTCACGGTGGGAACTAGTCATGTAGAGTCCATCCGTTCACCTTTTCTGCGTGCAAAGCAGTAATCAAAGCAAAAGGTGGCTACTTTGAAGAACCTAGAATATAAGACATATTTTCAGTTGTTTCACACTTTTTTGTAAAGTGTAATGTATAATTCCACATGTGTTAATTTATAGTTTTGATGCCTTCAGTGTGATTCTACAATTTTCATAGTCATGAAAATACAGAAAAATCATTGAATGAGAAGGTGTGTCCAAACTTTTGGTCTGTACTGTACGTCTTTTGTCACATGTAACAGAGACAGCATGAGCCGATGATGGGAGAATAATAATAATCATCTTTATTTATATAGCGCCAACATATTCAACAGCGCTTTTTACATTTTAAGAGAACAGTCTCATCATCTGGCGCCTGTGTTCAATTGTAAAAAAAATCAAAACATTTACATAATTACATACATATTCACATACAATATACATACTCACCAAACACCTAATCCCCGACACCCATGTCTCCTGCAACAATCAAAAATAAAAAACCAACATATACTCCCTGTCCCGTAGTCAATTTAATACCGAGTGTCCCACGTCGATCTCACCCGGCCGTCGGTGATACACTGACAGGAGGTAATCGCTCCCACAGTGTATCACTGCGCTGCCATGAGAGTTCACCGGAGTTCATCAGCTCTGGTGCTCTCACTTGCAGCACCGCTGCGTGAGAAAATTCTCACGCAGCAGTGATGTCATAAGGGAGATCACCGGAGCGGATGAACTTGGGTGAACACTCACGGCAGTGCAGTGATACACTGCGGGAGCGATTACATCCTGTCAGTGTATCGCCGGAGGCTGGGTAGAGAAGTCACATCTCCCGATGTGACTGTTCTACACTTGAGATCGCTGTGGGACACTCGGTATTAATTGGACTACATCACACAGGATAGTATTATATGTTTGTTTATTATTTTTTGATTGTTTGCAGGAGACGAGGGTGACAGTGATTTGGCGTTCAGTAAGAATGGTAAATTTAGACTCAATAAAGGAATTTGCGTGATTATTTCAAATAAAGTACTTTATTCTGGGTGTCTATGTTTTATACAATATCACTATGGGGTTAGTAAAGGATAGGTGTCTTATAGACACCTCTCCATTACTAACTTGTGGGCTTGATGTCACCTGGCAATACAAAGGTGACTTCAACCCTCCCAACCATTATCCCACTTGCCACCGTTACAGGGCAAATGGGAAGAGCGAGGCTAAGTGCCAGAATTGGCACATCTATAAAATGCGCCATTTCTGGGGCGGCTGAGAGCTGATGTTTTTAGCCTGGGGGGTTCCAATATCCATGGCCTCTTCCCAGGCTATTAATATCAGCCTGCATCTGTCTGCTTTTTTTTCTTGGGTTCCACTGTAAACTAGCCAGTAAAGGCTAAGCAAACATCTGTGAGCTGATATTAATAGCCTGGAAACCTCTATGGCTATTGGCTCCTTCCCAGAATATTAACATCAGCCCTCAGCTGTCGGCTTTCCCTCTGCTGATTATGAAAATTACGCTGGAGCCCACGCAATTTTTTTGAAAAATGTTTTGAAAAATAAACAGATATTGCATTTCATGCAGATTTCTACCAGTTGCTGTTTTGTTACAGCATATGTAGGTTAATTATGTTAATGTTCCTACATAAGCTGGTGACTGTGTGTGTGTGTGTGTGTGCGTGCGTGTGTCTTTAACTCTTTATGCACTATTTTATTAATGAGGGTATCTGGCTGACACCTGTTCATTACTAAACCTTGGGCTTGGTATTACATACAGTGGGTAGGGAAAGTATTCAGATCCCTTTACATTTTTCACTCTTTGTTTCATTGCAGCCATTTGGCAAATTCAAAAAAGTTCATGTTTTTCTCATTAATGTACACTCTGCACCCCATCCTTGACTGAAAAAAAACAGAAATGTAGACATTTTTGCAAATTTATTAAAAAAGAAAAACTGAAATATCACATGGTCATGGTTTTCCTGAGGTTTTGGTTGTTTTGGCAGGGCTTATAGGATTTGCAGACTTTTCCTGGAAAATTTAGGGTTTTATGGGAGAAATCCAGGAGAATTAGCAAGTATTCATTACTGACTTTTTAATTAGAACCTGCTAAGTTGTCCATAGGTTTAATGAAAATGTGAACAGAATCTTATTCTTTTGTGCATAGAAATAAGCATGTATATTGTAAGTATATCATCAATATAGCATCAAAATCAAAGGTTCCGGTTTAGGTGTACATATACAGTATTTTATAAAACTGCATAAGGATAATGGGTGAGTTTTCTGTCAACTTGATTTACACTGAAACAAATTGCCATGAATTGCAATACTACAAAATCTCCAATTGCCTGGAAAAGATGTTTAACACTGTGGTCTCCTATGACTATATTAAACATGTGCAAAGCTATTTAACCCCTTAATAACCAGAGGTATTTTTGTTTTTGCATTTTTGTTTTTTGTTCCCCTTCTTCCCAGAGCCATACCTTTTTTACTTTTTGGTCAAAATGGCCATGTGAAGGCTTCTTTCTTGTGGGACGAGTTGTACTTTTGAACAACACCATTGGTTTTAACATATCGTGTACTGGAAAATTGGAAAAAAATTCCAAGTGCGGTGAAAATGCAAAAAAAGGGCAATCTCACAGTTGTTTTTTGGTTGTTTTTTTTATCATGTTCATTAAATGCTAAAATTGACCTGCCATTATGATTCTCCAGGTCAATACGAGTTCATATACATAAAAAGGTTGCACTCTATCATGCTAAAGCATGTCAACATGGAATATGTGAATTTTGAATAGCATTACGGCTTTGGCTTATTAGGAAAAATTTGAGACGCTTAGCATAAAATTTGGCCAAATATTATCTGCCCACCAACCATCGCCAAGGTGGTCTCAGTCTGATGGGTCCCTGACCTGTGTGAATACCTCTCTAAGGCTAATATCTGAATTCCTGGATGAATGTGGACACCTCTGTCAGCAATGACTGCATTTATGGGTAAGTAGCGACCTGATGTAATTAAAATCACCACCTGGTGGAGAGCGGAGTGCTCGGTCAGTAAGCTAACATACCAAAGACAAAAAAACTGATCAGTGAACCAAGTTAAAGTCACACCTCCCTTTGTACCTTATGCGTTCAAAGATTATGAGGATGTTTTTCCTATATTGGAATCAGAGAAATTACCCCCTCACAGAGAGTACGATTGCCCCATAGACTTGATACTGGATTCTCGTCTCCCAAAGGGGAGAATATTTAATCTCTCTGGTCCAGAACGTCAGGCCATGAAAGACTACAGAGTTTGCGAAAAGGGTTTATTAGGCCATCCACCTCACCAGTTGGGGCCGGGTTCTTTTTTTGTGGAAAAGAAAGATGGTGGTCTCAGACCTTGCATTGATTACAGTGAGTTAAACGCAATCACTGTGAAAAACCAGTATCCGCTTCCACTCATCCCTCATCTTTATAATCAGCTGTTGGGAGCCCGTTGGTTTGCTAAACTTGACCTCCGAGGAGCATATAACCTTGTCCGTATAAGAAAGGGAGAGGAGTGGAAGACAGCGTTTAACACACCCCCCGGCCACTTTGAGTATCTTGTAATGTCGTTCGGGCTCAGTAATGTACCTGCAGTGTTTCAGAATTTTGTGAATGAGATTTTCAGAGACATCAGTGGTGTATATGTCGTCGTGTATTTTGATGACATCTTGATTTATTCTTCTGACCTTATGACGCACGTCCAACATGTCTGTACTGTCCTCCAGAGACTTAGAGAACATTCTTTATTCGTCAAACTAGAAAAATGTGTCTTCATGACCGAGGAGATACAGTTTTTGGGGTATATTTTGTCAGCTAAAGGGTTTTGCATGGATCCTTCTAAAATATAACCCATTAAGGAATGGGTACAACCCAAGTCTCTAAAGGCACTGCAGCGATTTCTGGGTTTCACTAACTATTAATCGCAAATTCATTAAAGGTTTTTCCGAGATAGCCAAACCACTCACTGATTTGACTGAGCCGATGTGGTTAACTGGAAGCCTGAAGCACTTCATGCGTTTTCTACATTAAAGGAATGTTTGTCATCTAACCCGATATTGGTTCAGCCTGATCTGGATCGCCCCTATATTTTAGAGGTAGATGCCTCTGAAGTTGGAGTAGGAGCAGTGCTATCGCAAGGCACTGCATCCCTCACTCAACTTCGCCTGTGTGCCTTCTTTTCCTGAAAATCCTCTTCCTCCGAGAGGAATTATGATATAGGTAATCGGGAATTGTTGGCAATCAAATGGGCCTTCGAGGAATGGCACCACTTCCTTGAGGGTGCCAAACATAAGATCACCGTAATTACTGACCACAAGAACCTAACCTACTTGGAGTCCGCAAAAAGACAGAATCCTAGACAGGCAAGGTGGGCCTTGTTTTTCTCTAGATTTGATTATGTTATCACTTTCCAACCGGGTACTAAAAATGTAAGGGCTGATGCTCTTTCTCAAAGTTTTTGCTCCTCACAGGTCGAGGATTCTGAACCGACTCCAATATTAGCCAAGGGGATTGTTGTTTCGGCTGTGTCTTTGGATCTTCTGGAAGAGATCTGTAGATCCCCAGAACAAGCCCCTGACACTATTCATCCCCAAAAACTATTTGTCCCGGCCACATTCCACCTTCAAGTTCTGGAGGAATCACATGATTCCGTCCTTGCAGGGCATCCAGGTATCAATAACACCATCAGACTTGTAACCAGGAATTTTTGATGGCCAACTATAGTAAAGGACTGTAAGGACTATGTACTGGCTTGTGAAACCTGTGCTCGCACTAAGTCCCCCCTTAATAGCCCTGCCGGGTAGCTTCAGTCCTTGCCTACCCCCGAGGGTACTTGAACTCATAACTCCATGGACTTTATTACTGACCTACCGCTCTCAGAAGGGAAGACGTGTATCTGAGTGGTGGTGGATAGATTCAGCAAGCAGTGTCATTTTGTTCCTCTGTCTGGATTACCTAATTCCGAGGCACTGAGCAAACGATTCATTACTCATGTTGTACGATTGCATGGTGTTCCTGTGAATATTGTGTCCGACAGGGGCACCCAGTTCATTTCGAAATTTTGGAGGGCATTCTGTAAACGGATCGGAATTGAATTGTCCTTTTCCTCTGCCTATTACCCTGAAACCAATGGTCAAACCGAGTGTACCAACCAAGCTCTTGAGCAGTATCTATGTTGTTATGTCTCTGAGCATCAGTTTGAATGGATGGGACACCTGCCGCTAGCAGAGTTTGCCATGAATAATCAGTACCAGGAGTCCATCAAGACTACCCCTTTCTACTGTAATCATGGGCTGCACCCGCGCTTTGGTTCGTTTTCTTCTAGGATGCCAGATGTTCCTGGGGTAGAAAGGTCCGTAGATCAGTTAAGAACTATCTGGCCGGAAGTCAATGTAAACTTGAAAGGGGCCCAAACTAGACAGGCTTCTTCTGCTAATAGATGGTGCTTCAAGGGCCCGGACCTGGGAGTTGGGGACAAAGTTTGGCTTTCTACAAGGAATATTAAGCTGAAGGTGCCGTCTGCCAAACTAGGTCCCAGGTTTATTGGTCCATATGAAATTATTGAGGTTATTAATCCAGTAGCCTTTCGTCTGAAGCTCCCTCAATCATTTAAACTGCCCAATGTATTCCATAAGTCCCTTATCAAACTGTACTGCTCTCCGATTCGTCCTGTCCAGTCCCCTCCTCCTCGGGTTTTGGTTAAGGGTGCTTTGGAATAAGTCCAAAGGATCCTTGATTCCCGTTTAGTGAGAGGATCCATGCAGTATCTGGGTCATTGGAAGGGCTACGGTCCGGAGGAAAGGTCCTGGGTGCCTGCCAGTAACGTCCATGCCAAGGGTTTGATCAGGAAGTTTCATCTCCTTCATCCCAACAAACCGGGGTTTGAGGGTCCAGTGGCCCCTCTTAGAGGGGGGTACTGTCACGTCGCTGTTGGCCTCGGTGGCTGGTGTTCCTTGCCTCGGCCGTTGGGAGGCGCCAGACTCCTTCGGCTGGTGGTGCCAGTGATAGGAGGGCTATGTCCTCATGTGGTCCCGCTCCTTTGACGCCGACCTCTGTCGCTGGGCATCACCGTGTTTCTCCTGTGGGTGATGTTGGTGACAGAGAAGGGGTCCCTGTGCAGGCGTCTGGTGGGTGCAGGCTTCGCTCTTCTGTCAGAGGTGAAGTGGTTGGTGCCAGTTGTGCATCGCCTTCTGGCCTGGTTCTGGGGGCGGTCCGGGTGAGGTCATCAGGCTGTGAGCATGTGAGAGGTAGCCATGTCCTTCAAATTCTTTGGAGCCTGTCCTGCAAGCCGCCCGATATAGTCTTGGTTTCCCCTGTGAACTAGTGTTTATTGCTGTTTTGACTCTGACCTAAGCCTGGATTTTTGACCCTTCTATAGCCTGCCGATTTTGTACCTTTGCTACTCGCCCGGTTTTGACTCTGACCTTAGCCTGGATTTTTGACCCTTCTACAGCCTGCCGATTTTGTACCTTTGCTCCCTCTCGGTTTGACTTTGACTCCTGATTACGCTTTCAGTTCTGTTTAATATTCCCCTCCTGGCGACCTTCCTGCTCCAGTCTGCTGCTCTCATATGCAGCTACCTCTTGGGCTCTGCTGTAATTCCAGATCCCTGTATGGGGCTAAAGGGTCTCGGGGCTTCTCGGGGTGCTGTCTTACCTGCAGCTCAGACACGCAGCGGACGGACGTCACAGTACTAATGGCGGTATTGTATAGACATATAACTTACAGCTCTGAGACATATTGAGTCTCCCTCATTAGTGTCTAACAAATATCCCACTTATGGAGACCTTAGGTCTTGTTTGTTACTCATTACACAAACTAAGACCAACATACAAATGACTCACATAGTGAGCTCTCAATAAATGGTTATACAGTACTCATCTGAGGGATCGTGAATCGATGCCTGCAGTCAAATTCTTACGGGGGGTCCCAACCTCAGCATATACAGTACCATGGCGCCTTTGCCTTGCTGAGTGGCCTCTATTTCGAATAGTGTCTCCCAACTCGTTTAATTGTGAATTGACAGGGGAGTTATGACATTTATCCTGCTGTATGAGAAAAAGCACGCAAATTGTCCATTAAACTTGCCTTAAATAAATTGAAACACGCCGCGGCAATCCGCTTGTTTCCGGACGCTGGTCTTCTCACTTCTGGCTTATAGAACACAAAGGTTCAACTGTGAACCACTCGCGTCATTTCCTGTGCACGTCACCTAGCCGGTGTCATCGTTTACGGCTCATGAAACGCAGGCTTTCTCATTTTGGAACTCTCACATCATTTCAATGATGTTATATTACCACACATGTATACTACAGCATGTAGCCATAAAACTACAATATTGCGGTGCCTATAAAAGGTGACCAACAAGCGTTATATTCTCCTATATTGGTGCACACTTGTTGCCGCCTAATACTTAAGGGAAAACGTTCATAATCTTCAAAAAAAGCAAGTTATATATTGCTGTAAAAAGCCCTTCAGAGGACACATACAGATATTCTGAAATCCAAATTATCTTTACACATTTTCCTGGAACAAGAGCTCCTCTTATTACAGACGTATCTTAAAGAGCATCACACAGTCTAATGTCATGAGACTTATAATTGATGTTTCGTTGCATGCTGAGTATGTAGAGTTGAGCGAAACAGGTCGGTCAGATTCAAAACTCGCCGACTGTAGCCAAAGTCGAGTTTCATCAACCGAAACACGTCCATAGTGTGAGGTCGGCCATGCGGTCGTCGAAATGAGCGCCAAAGTCGGATTTCCCAGAATGCTTGCAGGCGCC